>CM057449.1:624215000-624510000 GCA_016271365.2 Neoceratodus forsteri
GCTTAGGTTGATGGCACATTATGATGGCTATCAATCAGAAATCACCCGTAAGAAGGCAGAATTCCTGTCCAGGCAGATTTCTGCTGCACAGAATCGACCGGCTCAGCTTTTCCAGACTGTAGGCAGATTGTACAATCCAATCTGTCTCCAACCCAGAGAAGCTTTTTCTCAGCCGAGATGCGAGGAGTTCGTTCAGTTTTTTGCAGATAAGGCTGCCTGCATCAGGTCTGGCATCGGTCCAACCTCCCCTATGAGGGATTGCAGTGGTCGACAGGAAGTGGCATGTACTCAGTCTGTCTGGTCAGATTTTCGCCAGCTGGAGTTCACTGACATTGTGAAGATCATCCAAACATTGCAACCAACTAGTTGTAGATTGGATCCGGGTCGTACACCTCTTTTAGTGAGATGTGTAGAAGCTATCTGCCCCATCCTTGCTAACACTGTCTGGAAGTCCTTGGAGAGGGGGGTTTTTCCTGACCCCCTCAAGGAGGCGGTCGTTCGACCACTCCTTAAAAAACCCTCCTTGGATCCAGATTGTCTAGCCAACTACCGGCCTATCTCTAACCTCCCATTTGTTGATAAGGTTACTGAAAAGGCGGTTGCATTGCAATTGGATGATCATCTTACAACTCACAATGTCTATGATACTCTCCAGTCTGGTTTTAGGAAGAAGCATAGCACGGAGACTGCCCTTGTCCGGGTACTGAATGACCTCCTAATAGCTAGAGATCGAAAGGCATGTACCATTCTGGTCCTTCTCGATCTCTCTGCTGCATATGACACTGTAGATCATGGTGTGCTGTTGGAGCGCCTCCGTTCTTTTTGAGGGCTGTCTGGTAGAGTCCTCAAATGGTTTCATTCTTACCTCATGGACAGGTCTCAGAGAGTTACCACTGGAATTTATTCCTCTGGTGCTCACTCCCTGCCTTGTGAGGTACTGCAGGGTTCCATTCTAGCCCCCATGTTGTTTGCAGTGTATATGCTGCCATTGGGAGATATCATTAGGCGATACAGTCTGGGTTTTTACTACTATGCAGATGATACTCAGCTGTATTTGTCCTTTCTGCCCGGACAGGATGATGCACTCTCCGTGCTAAATAACTGCCTTGCTGAGATCAGACTTTGGAAGAGTCCCAGCTGGCTGAAACTGAATCCGGATAAGACTGAGGTGCTGGTAGTGGACCCAGGTCGTCCGGGGGCAGGTTTGGGAGCTGGACAACCATCTGGCTTATTACTTGGTGGCATGTCGCTCTCTACCTCTAATCAGGTACGTAATCTGGGCGTTATTTTTGATGATGGTCGGACCCTAAAATCTCAGGTGACAGCTGTCGTCAAATCCTCTTTTTACCATCTGAGGAATATCGCCTGGGTGAAACACCTGGTTCCTCTGGGTGATCTAACATTGGTCCATGCCTTTGTCACTACCCATCTTGATTACTGCAATTCCCTCTACCTAGGGCTACCTGGGGTTGATATCCGGCACATCCAGCTGGTGCAGAACACGGCAGCCAGGCTTTTGACTGGGACTTCTAGAACCAGTCATATTACACCTGTGCTCTGTGAACTGCACTGGCTACCTGTTTGGTGGCGGATCACCTTTAAGGTTGGCTTACTAACCTTTAAAGCCCTACATGATCAGGGACCCAGTTACCAGAAAGATCTCCTGATATCCTACTGCCCCCTCCGTCCTCTCCGTTCCGCAAAGAGGGATTGCTGGAGATTCCCAGGGTCCGATTAAAGACATCAGGATCCCGTGCTTTCGCTTTTTCAGTGCCAACCCTGTGGAATTCTCTACCTCGTTGGTTGAGAGAATGCCCAACTGTCGACAGATTTAAAATGGAGTTAAAGACATTTATTTAGTTTAGCTTTTCCTAGTTCGGATGATATGTTTTAATGTTTGTTTTAAAATCTTATTTTTATGTATATGGTTTTTATGTACAGCACCTTGGTTTTGAAAGGCACTATAAAAATAAAGATGATTTCATTTGATATAAACAATCACCCTCTTTACTTTTAAAAAGGGACTGATAAATACAGGTTACTCACCTGTAACAGGAGTTCTAGGAATGGTATATGTTGTTCATCCACACTGTCTGGCAGGTTCCTTGCCGCTCTAAATCTTGCCAGAAGGTCTTCAAGCTGGCTCCTCCCACCCACCCATTCGGTAAAACTCGGCCCGCCCCTGACCAAATCCAGCCGCTGGAAGCCAGTTGTGCGTCGAGCCAGGAGGTCGGTGGAATGTAGGATGAACAACATATACCATTCCTAGAACTCCTGTTACAGGTGAGTAACCTGTATTTCTAGGGACATGGATATGTTGTTCATCCACACTGTCTGGCAGACTCCTAGCAGTTCTCCGGGGAGCACGGCACACCCCCCATGATACTTTCCTGGGAAATAAGGACTGGAGAACCGAGGCCCCAAAACCAGCATTCCAGCGTGACTCAAGGTCAATGTGGTAATGGGTGATTAAGGTATGTGCTGACTTCCAGGTAGCAGCCCTGCAGATCTCCTGAATAGGGACGTCCCTGGAAGAAGCTACCGATGCAGCGGTATGGCGGGTAGAATGAGCTCTTATCCCTCTGGGAGGCTCCATGCCCGCCAACCTATAGCAGAGATCTATGCAGAAGGTAACCCACCTGCCTATCGTCCGCTTGGCTGCAGGTCTGCCAGGTGTAGCTTCAGCGTAGGTGACAAACAGTTAGCGAACCTCTCCCCGAACTTCAGCCGTCCGCTCCTTATAATAAGTGAGCGCTCTTCTAGGGTACAAAGTATGGAGCCTATATTCAGCCTCAGAGGTGTGACTGGGGTTGAACACCAGCAGAGTCAACACCTGGTTAAGGTGAAACTCTAACACCACCTTGGAAGGAATTTCGGCTGGGGGGCGAAGGACAACCTTGTCCCTGTGGGAGACCAGATAAGGAGACTCTATGGAAAGCGCCTGGAGCTCTCCCATCCTTCTGGCTGACATGATAGCCACCAAGAAGGCGGTCTTCCACGACATGTGGGAGATATCGCACCTGTGCATTGGTTCGAATGGCCTGCCCATGAGCTTAGTCAATACCAGCAGTAGATCCCATGGAGATGGAGGTTCTCACATCAGAAGGGATATGTGATCAAGGCCCTTGGCGCCGACCACCTTCTCCTGCACCACTGCACTGCTGCGCCCACGCCTGAAAGCAGAGATAGGCTGCCAGGTGCACCTTAGGTCGTGACGACCCTTACTCAGAAAGGGACTACAGGTAGTCCAGAATGCTGGCCAAAGAACAGGAGGAAGGGTCCAGGCCCTTGCCCTGACACCAAATGAATAATCTCTTCCATTTGAAGGCGTAGCATTTTCTGGTCGACGTCGACTACGTTGAGGACCTCATCGGAAAGACCCAAGGCCTGGAACTCTAGCCACTCAGGAACCAGGCCGTCAGGTACAGGGATTGAAGGTCCGTATGGAATACCTTCCCCTGATTGACTGAGATCAGGTCCGGGCGGACTGGAAGCCGTCTTGGGAGCCTGGAGCCGAGACCGAGGAGCTCTGGATACCAGAACTGACACGGCCATTCTGGGGATACCAGAATCACCTGCGCCTTGTCCCTCCTCGCCTTGAGAAGCACCTTGTGGATCAAGGGAAATAGGGGAAAGGCGCAGAAGAGGCCCGGGGTCCACAGCCTCGAGAAGGCATCCCCCTGCAGCGAGCCCTGCTGAGGGGTGCGGGCATGAAACAGTCTCAGCTTCACATTCTCCCTGGAGGCAAACAGGTCCGCCTGAGGTGTGCCCCAGTGGGAGAAAAGATCTTGTACTACCTCCAGCAGGAGAGACCACTCGTGGAGGACATGGCCCCTATCCGGCTTAGGGCATCGGCCAGGGTGTTGGAGGCTCCTGCCACATGAATGGCTAGGAGATCCGCCTCCAGGCTGCGCACGAGAGACCATAAGCAGAGAGCTTCCTTGCATAAAGGCATGAAGCGCGTCCCACCCTAGCGGTTTAGGTAGTATATGGTCGTAGTGTTGTCCGTCTGGACCTGAACCACTTGACCCCGTAGAAATGGAGTGAAGGTGGTGAGAACTAGACGGACTGCTCGGAGCTCCAGCAGGTTGATATGGTATCGGGACTAACAAGGGGACCAGAGGCCGTGCGCTCTGTGCTCCCCAAGATGGGCACCCCAACCCATCAGAGATGCAACGGTCGATAGAGAGACTGTCGGCTTGGGGCGGACAAACGGGATGCCCTCCTGCAGATGTGCCAAAACGGTCCACCACTTGAGAGCGTTTCACATCTCCTGGGTCACTGTCACCAACTGATCCAATGGATCGCAGCGTTGTGACCACTTGCTAGCCAGTCCCCATTGAAGGGGACGCATGTACCAGCGGGCCCAATGGACCACGCTGGTGCAGGCCGCCATGAGGCCCAGGAAGTCCCAGGCAGGGCGCAATTGCCCAACCAGAAATGATTGGGCAAAGGAGGAAGAACCTTGGCCCTGTCTGCCGGGAGCCGAGCTCTGGCTCGAAGAGAGTCGAGCTCTGCCCCAATAAAGTGCATCACCTGCTTCGGCACAAGTTCCGACTTGGCCTCGTTGAGGAGGCCAACCTGAGAGCAAACCTGGAGGGCCAGCTCTCTGGACCGCTCCACCTTCGCTCTGGCGGGGGCTGCAATCAGCCAGTCGTCCAGGTAGGGGTACATCCGGACCCTTCGGCGCCGCAGAAATACTGTCACCACTGCCATGCATTTGGTGACGACCCTGGGAGTAAGAGAGAGGCCGAAGGGCATGGCCCGGAACTCGTAAAGAGATTCCTCCGCTCTGAAGCGGAGGAAACTCTGATGAGATGGACGGATCGGGACGTGAAAGAACGCGTCCTGAAGGTCCAGGGAACAGAACCACATGTCTCGTTCCAAGGATGGGATTATCTGAGACAGAGTGACCATCCTGAAGGTCCGAGACCTTAGGAACCTGTTCAGGTCGTGCAGGTCGAGAATGGGGCGCCAGCCCCCCGTCTGTTTTGGGACCAGGAAATACCTGGACACAAACCCCGGGTCTGGAGGAGGATCCACCACCTTCCTGATCACCTCTTTCTCGAGGAGCAGGGCAATATCGGCTCGGCAGGCCAAAAGCGAGGCTTTGGACCCCGTGGCCCCCCGGGGAGCGACGGCTTGAAAGGGAGGGATCTGCTCGAATTCCAGAGGCAGGCCCTTTCCTACCACCTCCAACATCCAACGGTCCGTGGTGATAGCAGACCAGGCGGAAAGAAAGTGGCGGAGCCTTCCCCCCAAGGGGGGAACTCAGGGAAGGGTGAGGAGGTTGAAGCTAGACCCCAACCCGTCACTGGGCAGCTTGGAGGAAGGACCGCCAAGGGATCTCCTGGGCCTTACCTCCTTGCTTCCTGTTGGAGGAAGCCGCTGGTTCAGGGTTTGGCACGCCAAGCGCGAGCCTGCTGGCCCTGTTGCTGGTGCTGTTGGGCTGGTCGTGCTGCAGGGGCCGAAGGACAAAAGGGCTCATGCTGTTGCTCACGGTAGCCTTTGTCCCTCTGGGCGGAGGTGACAAAGTCCAGAGTGGCGTTGGACTTTTCGATCCGCTGGAGATGTCCCTCCACTCCAGGGCCGAAGAGGTCAGTCCCCAAGAAGGGGACGTCCACCAACTTGTGCTGGGTATCCACCATGAAGGTGGATATCCTCAGCCACACCCTGCGGCGCATGGCCACCGTTGCCGCTACTGACCTGGCACAGGAATCACCTATGTCCAGAGCAGTCTGAAGCTGCTGCTTCGTCACTGCCCTACCCTGGTCCCGCACCTGACGGACCGTGGTCCGCAGGTCGGCCGGGAGATGAGGGAGGACCTCATCCAGGGAGCCCATGAGGGCGTGGGAGAAGTGTGCCATCAGCACAGCCGAACTGGCCTGTCGGAGGCCGAGGAGGACGCACTGACACCTTGGGCGCCCGGCATAGTCCAGCTCTTGACTCTCAGGCTTATCCATTTGCCCCAGCGCTTCCGGAATGCCGAAGCACTATCGATGACTAACCCTCGGCAGAGGGGTGCTTCAGAGAAACCGGGCAAACAGCCCGTAAGGACCGCATACTTCCTGGCCATCCTGGCCGAGGGCGCAGGACAGGAAGCAGGCCACTGCCAAAGCTCCAAGGCTGGGCCGACAATGGCCTCAGCCACAGGGAAGGCCTCTGTGGGTGAATCCCCTTGGTCCAGTATCTCCGTCAGGGGATACTTGGCCCATTTGGATACGGGCTCGAGCTGCATCCCATTAGACTCCGAGATGAGCCAAAGCAGACCCATGAAGGACGATGGGCTATCGTCCAATGACTGGCCCCTGGAGGACTCCAGGTTGACCTGCCTGGAGAACAGGGAGGAGTCATCATCGGACTCCGAAGAGTCCACGAGGAGCCGCCTCAGGCCTGAGCCACCCTCCACCTGCCGAGGACGGTGGGGAATGAGGGTCACCGACAACCTGTAGGGCAGGCCGTGACCCGACCGAGAATCTTTGGTCGGTGCCCCAGACTTCAGTTGTGGAGGCGGAGGTTCTATCATAATCGGTTGGGCAGCTGGTTTCGGCCGAGCAACCGGCCCAGAAATTGGCATCTCGACTGCGGCGAGCGGTTGCTTCGGCCATTCGGGTAACAGCCACTTGATGGCCGGGGGATAAATCAGAGTCTATTTACTCCCGGACAACAGTAACTGCTGCCACATAAGCTCCCTGTAACGCCGACGCAATTTGCGTCGAAGCCTCTCCTCATCCGAGGAGGAAAAGGAAGAACAGTGTCACCGCTTACTTCGGTGCAGAGACCGACGATGGCGGGAACGGCTTGACCGAGATGAAGTCCAAGACAGAGATCCTCGTGTAACAGTGGTGGACTGGAAGGGCGGGGACACCCGCTTCCTCGGTCGACACTTTAACCAGGAACTGCCGCCCGAGGCGCTGGCAGATCCTCGGTCTCCACTGGGGAACCGCGAAGAGGAGTTGTCGGCTTCACCAGTCGACAACCCATCCGACGGGTCGAGGAATATCTCAACTGCGCTAACGGGTGTCTCGCAGGCTGACTGACGGGACACCGTAAGCCAGTGGCCTGAGCCAGTACCTAGACCGAAAGCCGACGGTCGGTGTCCGGGAAGGAGACCTCCCTCGCCTCCCACGAACGCCGATGGTGGGACTTACCTTCGACTCCCTCTTCTTGGGCCAAGAGGAATGTTCCATATCGCCCCTCTCCTTTTGTGGAAAGGGACTGGCAAAGCTCCTTGAACAAAGCTGAGTAAGAGGAAGTCAGAGAGAGTGGGATAAATGCTGCGGCCGAGGAGGAGGAAGATGCGGCCTGGGCCACCTCCTCCTCGAGGGCGATCACATGCTCGAGTTGCTCAGCCAAGCCAGCCACCTTGGACACCACCCAGCGAGTCTCTTGATTTTACCAGCGGGCAACGCTTCTCGGGGCGCCCAAGCTTCAATCGGGCAGCGCGATCCTCCAGGATGATGGCCGAAAAAAAGTGGCACAACTCTCAGGCTCGTGGTCGTGGTTCAGGCCGAGGCAGTAGACGACGTGAGCGGATCCGCCCTGACATCTTCTGCCCATAAGGGCACCTCCAAAGCCGGGATCGAGGTCCATCGCACGCAAGGATAATGAAGACCAAGTTCTGAAAACTTTAAAACTAGTTTCAGACGAACCGAAGAGTTAGGATCCAGTCTAAAACGCAGAGCGCTAAGGAGGGAACCTGAGCTTCCAAGGGGTAAGGAAGATCTGGCGTCATGGAGTGGAGTCAAGAGTTTTACCACCCGGGTGGGTGGGAGGAGCCAGCTTGAAGACCTTCCGGCAAGATTTAAAGCGGCAAGGAACCTGCCAGACAGTGTGGATTACTCACCTTAGTAATGTTGTTTCTTCTAATGGAGTCTTGCTGTATTCTGAAAATAGCAGCGAGTCCCAACCTTCGAACTGCCCCGGAGGTGAAAGAGTTAACTTTCCATGGCAGGCATGGAACGTTGAGCTCGAGCTCGGTTGAGACTCTGTCTGTTCTTCAAACTCAAACCATCAGATCTTTACGAGCTAAACTCACTAAGGTCCTGTGTGGAAGCTGTAAACCTACACTAGCCAACTGGCTACTAAACATAAAACACATTTTTTGGTCCCAAAACAAAGACTCAAGTCATGAGACCCAAAAAATGAAAAACACAACAGTCACCCCAAGAAAAGGGGGGGTGAAAACAACAAGGTGGGCACCTACTGAGTGCCAACACTGCACTGCCCACCCACATCCCAAAACAGAGGTTCTGAGAGGGGCAGGCGGGGGGGGGAGGTCAGAATACAGCAAGACTCCATTAGAAGAAACATTACTAAGGTGAGTAATTTTTTCTTCAAACAACATGAAGTCTTGCTGTATTCTGACAATAGCAGACTACAAAGCAGTACCTCCATGGAGGAGGGACAGAACCTACTTAGGGAATAGGCTCTGAAGCACAGCTGTGCCAAACCGAGCATCACTCCTAGCCTGGATATCCAGGGAGTAATGCTTGGTAAAAGTGTCAACTGTTTTCCAGGTAGCTGCCTGACATATCTCTAGAATAGGGATGTCCCTGGCAGCAGCCAGGGAAGCAGCTGTATCTCTGGTAGAGTTAGCCCTCAGGCCTGAGGGTGGAACCTTACCCAGTTTTTCATAACAAAATTGGATACAAGAGACAATCCACCTGGCAATGCATCTTTTAGTGGCAGGTTTCCCTTTACCAACCTCACCATAAGTGAGGAACAGCTGGAAGGAGTCAAACCTGTGACCTTTGGTACACTTTATGTAGTAGCTAAGGGCTCTTTTCACATCTAAACTGTGCAGCCTCCTCTCGCCAGAGGAGGAATGGTCAGTGAAGTACACAGGAAGAGACAGATTGATTAAGGTGGAAATCTGAAACCACCTTAGACAAGAACTTCCTGTTAGTCCTGAGGACCACCACATCTCTATGAAAGGAGATAAAATCAGGCTCCACTGACAAAGCTTGTAATTCATTTATGCGTCTGGCAAAAGTGATGGCTACCAGAAACACAGTTTTCCAAGTCAAGCACTTAAGCTCTGCTGAAGACAAAGGCTCAAAAGGGGGTTGCACAAGCTGAGCAATGCAAACATTAAGGTCCCAAGCAGGGGCAGGGTCCCTGAATGGAGGGCTGGTGTGAAGCAGTCCCTTGAAAACCTTGGAGAATACAGGGTGAGCTGAAAGAGAGGAGGGCTTATCTGCTGAAATAAAGGCAGAAACAGCTGCCAGGTGCACCTTCAGTGCAGCTGGTCTCAGCCCCAAGCTATTTAAATGGACCATATAATCAAGGACTGTGGGCAGATCAGCAGACTCTGGGGAAATATGCTTCCCAGAGCACCATATGGAAAAATCTTTTCCATTTGGAATTATAAGAAGCCCTGGTGGAAGGTTTCCTAGAAGCCTTCAGAATACCCATTACACCTTGGGAGAGGTGTAAATCAGCAAACTAACTCTTCAAGAGCCAGGCCCTGAGACTGAGAGATTTGAGATTCGGGTACCAAACCATCCCGAGCACAGGTTAACAGGTTGTAATTCCTGGGAAGATGGACTGCTAAGGACAGTAGGAGTGGATACCAGGGCTGTCTGGCCCAGTCTGGAGCAATCAGGATCATCTTCCATGGTTGAGATCTGATTTTGACTAGCACTCTGAACAGGAGAGGGAAGGGGGGAAAAGCATACAGGAACTTCCCTTCCCAACTGAGAACTACGGCATCCAGGGGGACTGAGCCTAACACTGGGGGCTGCAGCCAAAAAGGGGAAGTTGGTGATTGTCTGGGGCTGCAAAAAGATCTATCTGCGGGGTGCCCCATATGGAAAATATCACTTCCAAGACCAGGGGAACCAGAGACCATTCGTGATGGCCCTGGGATATTCTGCTGAGAGCATCTGCCAGGACATTGTCCTTGCCTGGGAGGTGAACTGCCGTAAGGGAGGTGTTCAGGGAGTAAGCCAGAGACCACAACTTCACTGCCTCTGTGCACAAGGCCGTAGACAGAGTGCCTCCTTGCTTGTTGATGTACCACATTGTGGTGGTGTTGTCTGTTCTGACCTAGATAACTTTGTTCTGAACAGACTTGGAAAAAGCTTGAAGTGCTAGAAATACTGCTCTGAGTTCCAACAGATTGATATGAAGCAGAGATTCCTGAGGGGACCACAACACCTGGGTGGTCAGGTCGGCCATGTGAGCCCCCCACCCCAAGAAGGAGGCATCTGTAGTAAGGATTAAAGAGTCAGACTGAGTGACAAAGGGAACCCCTTGTCTCAGATTGTTCTGATCCTGCCACCACTGTAGGGCCTGGATCAGGGTTCGAGTTACTGAGATCAATTTGGTCAGAGGGTCCTTCTTTTGAGACCAGAAGGCTCTCAAATGGAACTGAATGTCCCTCATCTGAAATCTTGCTCCCTGCACTACTGCTGTAGAAGCAGCCATGTGCCCCAGCTGCTGTAGAAAATGCCTTGCTGGTCGAGACACCTGCAGGGTGAATGAGGAGGCCAGAGAGACAAGTGTCCTTGCCCTGTCCAGGGGAAGGAAAGCGCTGGCCTTTTCTGTGTCTAGCTCTGCATCTATGAAGGTGAGGAGCTGGACAGGCTCTAGAACTGACTTTGAAAGATTCAGAAGGAAACCCAAAGAGGTGAGCAGTTGCCGAGTTATCTGTAAGTGTAACTTGACTTGGTCTGGGGACTGGCCTACTATGAGCCAGTCGTCCAGGTAAGGGAAGATGGCAATCCTTTGCCTTCTTAGAGAGGCAACTACCACTGTCAGGCATTTTGTGAATAGCCTTTGGAGCAGAGGTCAGACCAAAGGGCATTGCTCTGAATTGGTAATGGCCTGAGGGCAGCTCGAACCTGAGGTACTTTCGATGGGAGCTTCTAATGAGAATATGCAAGTAGGCATCCTTGAGGTCCAGGGACGCTAGCCAGTCCCCTGGCCTTAGAGAGGGTAGAACAATTCCCTGAGTCACCATTTTGAATTTTGGTTTTAAAAGGTGCTTGTTTAAGTATCTGAGATCCAGGATGGGCCGCCATTCTCCTGTCTTTTTTGGGGTAAGGAAGTACCTGGAGTACAACCCTTTGCCCTGGTGTAGAGGGGTGGATCCCTTTCCACAGCTCTGAGAGCTAGGAGGGAAGAGACCTCTGCCTCTAGGGCAAGTGTCTCTGAGGGATTTGCAGGTGTAAAGGATCTGGTTCTCATCTTTGGAAACTTTTTGAAGCTGAGAACCAGTCCCTGGCTTACTACTTCCAGGACCCATTTGTCTGATGTCAGAGACTCCCAGTCCTGGACAAAGTAAGCCAGCCTGCCCCATACAGGTAGTTGAGAATCTGCCCTGGCAACCCCATCAGGGTGCCTGTTTGGCAGGGGCTTTGGGCGGAGGGGTGGAGGCAGGCTTGCCTGTACCCCGTCTGCCTTTCCCTCTAAAGAACCCCCTCTGGGCATAAGCAGAAGAGGAGGCCTGAGCTTGGTAGAAAGGCCTATGGAAAGGCCTGCCCCTGGGATGCTGCTTTTGAGGAGTGGCCTGTCTTTCTTTGGCCTGTGCACTCCTATAGGTGGTCCTATGTTCGTCCATTTTCTTCATGTAATTCTCTGTCTGCTCCCCAAACAAAGAATTACCCACAACAGGAAAATCCATGGCCTTACGTCTGGGTATCCTGTGACAGGCTAGCACATCTGAGCCAAGCCATTCTTCGAAGTGCCACAGATGTAGCCATGACTCTAGATGACACATCATTGGAGTCCACTGCAGCATGGAATTGCACCTTGGATGCCTCAATACCATCAGCAGCCACCTGCTCCAGCTCCTTGGCAAGCTTGCCAGGGACCTGTTTTGCTAAAGCCATAACAGTGTCCCATCTGGATTTTTGATACCTAGCAGTATAGGCCATATAATTGGCCTGTCTGAGTCCCAAGGATGCTGCCATGTACTGTTTCTTTGCCATGGCATCAATCCTCCTGGAGTCCTTGTCTGGGGGGTGTGAAGCCAAGGGAATATTTGCCTTATCACAGGCTGCAGCCTGCACTACCCTAACATGGCTGCATTGTTGTGTAAGGAACTCCATATCTGAGCCTGAAAATGTATACCTCTTGTCCATTCTTTTATCCACAGGAGGTATAGTGTTAGGAGTCTTTAAAATCTTAAATCTTGATTCTTTGGCAACTACTAGCCTATATCTCGAGCACTCCCTAGTTCTACATGATATGTAAGAAAAATGTTTTATATATGTCTAACTCTTTATGTCCCACTGCCTGTATGTTCCCCCACCACCTATCTGCTTGTAACCCTATGAAATCTTTCACTGTCAAACATCATGGAATTTACACATTTTGTACTGTTCTGCTTACCTGTATGTTATTTTTACCCCCGGGTCGTCCCTGAAAAAGGGACCTCCGGGGCCCAGTGGGCCTACCTGGTCAACAAAATTCAATAAATAAATAAATGTCTGTTTCCCAAAAGATTTGTGTAAGGGATAAACAGTCTCCTAGACTCTGGGATATCCATCATTTCTACATAGTCAGGCTCCTCCCGGTCATCCACAGCTTCCTCCATAGGAAGCTGGAGGGTTTCAGCCACTTTTTTATAAAACATAAAATGGGAGGGGGACTCAGAAAGCCTAGGAGGAGACACACCTGAAGGTCTGTCTAGGGAGATGTCCGGGTCAATAGGCACATCCAGACTTTCAAAACCACATTCACTTTCCTCATACTCCTCTTCCTCCTCCTCTGGTTCATAAAATTCCTCTAAATCATACTCTTGAACCGGTGGAACCGGCTGAACCGAGCGCCTACCTGATGGTGCCAGTTCGGTCGGAACTGGGGAAAGCGACTGCACAATTTTGATCGCTTTGGCTATTTCTTCAGCAGTTGGAGAGGAAAGTTTTGGCTCCACACCAGCTGATTTTTCATTTCTAGTTCTCTTAACTGGAACAGACTCCTCAGAATCGGCTCTCCTTTTGCCCGAAGTCTCGCCCTGGTCAGAAGGCAATCCTCCTGGTTCGGTCTGATCCGAACCGGGCTGGCCATCCGGTTCAGCGGACTTTTTGGCCTCCCTTTCCCTGAGCCTACCAGCTCTCTTTTCCAGGGTAGCTGCAGGGAAATTTTTATAAATCTGGCAGTCTGCATTGAGGTGGTCAAATCCCAGACAAACACAGGAGGTGTGGGGGTCAGCCTTAGCAAAGACTTCCCCACACACACACTACAGTGTTGAAACTGAGGAAAAGATAGCCAAATCAGTTAAGAAGGGGGATAAAACCTTTTATAGGTACATCAGCGAGCGTAGAAAGACAAAGGGAGGGCTAGTGAGGCTGAATAGAACGAACGGTGGGTGGGCAGAGGGGACAGTGAAAAGCAGGGATACTGAATGAATATTTCTGCTCAGTATTCACAAAAGAGGAGGGAGAAGTGCCTAATCCAATTAACAGAAGCACTCTTGATAGGGGGGTCGATCCCAGTCCTTTCACAGAAGAAAGGGTTCTGCAAGAACTCCTAAAACTGAAGGTGGGCAAAGCAATGGGTCCTGATGGAATTCACCCCAGAATTCTACCAGAATTAAGGGAGGAACTAGTGAAACCACTGGTTACTCTTTTTAATAAATCATGGGAAGATGGTGTGGTACCCGAGGACTGGAGGAAGCTGGATATGATTCCCCCTTCACAAAAGTGGGACCAAGACAGAGGCAGAAAACTACAGACCTGTCAGTCTGACCTCTGTGGTAGGGAAAGAGATGGAGTCACTTCTGAAGGAAAGAAGAGTTGAGTACCTAGAGGCCAGTGGAGCACAGGACCCAAGGCAGCATGGGTTCACAGCAGGAAGGTCATGTAAGACGAATCTAACAGATTTCTTTGACTGGGTGACCAAAGTAGTAGACCAGGGAGGGGCTGTGGACATGGCCTACCTAGACTTTAGCAAGGCATTTGACACAGTCCCACACAAAAGATTAATAGTCAAAATAGGGTGGTAGCCTGGGTAAAACATTGGCTGCACAACAGGACACAGAACGTAATTGTAAATGGAGTCCACTCTGAAGAAAGAGGGGTTACTAGTGGGGTACCGCAGGGTTCAGTATTGGGTCCAGTCCTTTTTAATGTCTTCATCAGTGACATTGCAGAGGGACTGGAAGGAAAAGTATGCCTTTTTGCAGATGACACAAAGATCTGCAACAGGGCTGATACACAAGGAGGCATGGAAAGGATGAAAAGGGACATGACAAGGTTGGAGGAATGGTCAGAAGTATGGCAGCTAGGATTCAATGCAAAGAAGTGCAAAATAATGCATCTGGGAAACAAGAACCCAGGGGAAGAACACACAATGGGTGGGGAGGTAGTAACAACAATAAAAAAGGAAAGGGACCTGGGGGTAATATCAGATGACCTTAAGGTTAGCAAGCAATGTGAGAAGGCAGTAGGGAGGGCTGGGGGTATACTGGGATGTATAGGGAGAGGCATCAGCAGCAGAAAACAGGAAGTTGTTATCCCTCTGTACAGGCAGTTGGTGAGACCCCATTTGGAGTACTGTGTCCAGTTCTGAAGACCCCATCTCTGCAAGGACATAGACAGGATAGAGGTAGTCCAGAGGAGGGCAACTAAAATGGTGCAGGGTCTGCAAGAGAAGCCGTATGAGGAGAGACTAAAGGAGCTTAATATGTATACACCTGAGGAAAGAAGGGAGAGGGGGAACATGATAGAAACTTTTAAGTACCTCAGTGGAATCAACAAAGTCCAAGAGGGTAGCATCTTTCAGAAGAGAGACTTGCAAGAACAAGGGACACAATTTAAAGATAGAAGGAGGCGGTTCAGGGCAATGTGAGGAAGTATTATTTCACAGAGAGGTAGTGGATGCATGGAACAGCCTTCCTGAGGAGGTTGTGGGTCTAAAACTGTGGGAGAATTCAAGAATGCATGGGACAGACATAAGGCAATTCTTGTGGGGGGTAGGAAGAAACAGGCTGTTGGTTAACTAGGATCTGCGGCCTATCCTGTAGGTAGGGAAATGGGCAGACTAGATGGGCCAAGCGGTCCTTATCTGCCGTCAAAGTCTATGTTTCTATGAAACCCAGTGGGCCCGGTTTTTGGGTTTCTCAGACATTATGCCAGTCCTAACCAAACTTACCCTTTTAATGGCAATCTGCCAGGCAAGACCCTCTTATCGGTTCCTGACCGTGTCACGGGTCGTGGAAAAAAACGTAATAAAATCCCTTTTTTTTTTTTAGAACCGATAACCAGTATCCACACTCTAAAAGTACAATTCAAGATTTTTTAACACTTGATCGGTTCAAACCGAACCGATGAACCGTTCACAAGTTCCACACAGAACAGAATAAAATATAACCTATCTAGTACTCACAAATACCACAGACAGAGACTGAACCGACAGGTTATGGTTTAAATTCAGTCGAAAACCGAGAAAAGCGGTACTTTAACCGACAAACTGAACCGAGCAGAAGGAGAAATCTCCAGAGCGACTGTTCAGTGAGGCAGAGTAAAGAATCTGACGGTCTGAGTTTGGAGAACAGACAGAGTCTCAACCGAGCTCGAGCTCAGTGTTCCATGCCTGGCATGGAAAGTTAACTCTTTCACCTCCGGGGCAGTTCGAAGGTTGGGACTCACTGCTATTGTCAGAATACAGCAAGACTTCATGTTGTTTGAACAACATATCCATGTCCCCAGAATCTATGTTCTCATCCAATACCTGAGAATGCCTGGCTAAATGGAACATTTAAGGCGGGCTTTAAATGCCTTCACCGAAGGAGTCTCCTTCACCAATGGTGGGAGCGAATTCCACAGGACAGGGTCAGTGATGCTAAAAGCTCTATCGACGGCAGTTTTCAACCTCGTCCTGGGAATTGCCAGGAGGCCCCTCAAGGAGGATCGCAGGGAGTGGACCGAGGCAACGGGTGTAAGAAGGCCCACCAGGTAGCAAGGGCCCAGTCCATGTATTGCCTTAAAGTTTTTCCAACATAAAATTAAGATCTCAGGGAGGACAAGGGTTCCAGACTGGAGGTTTGATGTGAAGGATCCCCTTCAAGGAAGTCTTGGAAACCTCTAGCTGGGCTAGGGTTTTTGCCCTCCACCAAATGATGGTAGGCAGACACCGCAGAGAGATGGACCGTAAGTGAGGAGTAACTAAAGCCCAACTATGAAAGATGTAAGGGGTACTCGAACACCTGGGAGGCCGAGCAAGAAAAAGGGTCCAAGCACTTAGCTGTGGCCCAAACAGAAAATCTCTTCCACTTCATGGCATAAGTGGATCTGGTAGACGGTTTTCAGACCTCCACCAAGACCAACCTGACAGGAAACTCCATAGTGAGAAAATCGCCATGTCCACAGGTGCCATGCATGAAGATGGAGAGACTCAAGACTCTGATGTACCAGGGTGCCCTGCTCACGAGACAGAAGATTGTGAGATAGAGGCAGAGGAACTGGTGGTTCTAGAACTAGTTGACGCAACAGTGGGAACCACATCTGCTGGGACCACAGATAAGCAATCAAGATCATGTATTCCCCCTCCACCTGCAATTTCAGAAGAACTTTCTGGTTGAGAGGAAAGGCATACAGAAACCTCCCTGTCCAGGATAGAGACACTGTGTCTCGCCAAAAAGTCTAATGCCAAGGAACGAGTGAGCAAAAGCTGGGTAGTTTTGCATTGGATGGGGATGTGAATAGATCTGTGTCTGGTCGACCCCACAGAAGAAACAGGTCTACTACCTCCTGCTTTAGTTCCCACTCGTGAGCCCTGGCTACTGATCGGCTGAGACTGTCTGCCAGGGTATTGTGAACCCCGGCAAGTGAACTGCAGTTTCAGGCCAGCCGTGCTGAATCGCCCAATACCATACTCTCATTGCTTTTCTGCAGAGAGGATACAATCGGGTACCTCTCTGTTTGTTCACATACCAGACAGTGGCCATGTTGTCTGTCTGGATGAGAAGTGTTCCCGGGCGAAGTAACAACTGGAAGGCCTGGAGAGCACGGAGGACTGTGCGTCTCCAGGATGCTGATGTGAAGGTTCTCCTCCGTGGGAGACCAGGAACCTTGCATTCTGTTATCCCCTAGATGAGCTCCCCAACCCATACAGGAAGCATCTGAGGAAATGGTTTGGGAAGAAGCCTGAAGGAGGAAGGGGGCCCCTACCAACAAGTTGGCGAGATCCTGCCACCAGAGGAGATCTTTCTGAAGACTGCTGGAGATCATGACCAATTGGTCCATGTCATCCAACCGTTGGTCCCACTGGACTCTGAGACCTCTGAGTAACCCTCATGTCCAGCCTGGCCAAGAGAACTGTTGGAATGGCAGCTGCCACTAGACCCAAAAGGCGAAGTACTGAATGAGCCAGGGTCCACAGAGACTTGGCCACCATGGTGGCTTGGGAGACGAGCGTCTCCGATCGTTCTAGGGGTAGGAAGGCCTTGCTCTGGACCGTATCCAGCACCACTCCAATGAATTGGAGGCACTGGGAGGGTACTAGCTGGGATTTGGGTAGGTTGACCGAAATTCCCAGGTGGGAGAACAGATCCAGAGTGAAGGAGGGGGTGTTATGTGATAAAGGAGAGTCTGAAAGACCACCTGTCGCATAAAGCGAACAAATATGAGACCATGGTCAAAAGGGTGAGATATTGTGCCGCCCGTCGCAAATAGCGACTGTTGCTACAATAGTTTACAAAACGTACACAACTTATTTATTTATTTATTTATTTTTTAAATTCGGGAGGCTGTGCCCCCGCACCCCCAAACTTAAATAACCAACTTCAAGGGGGGTTCGGACCACGGGGCAAGTAACTGGATTTCGACAAAAATAAAATTATTCTGCTGTAGCAGGACCCGAACCCGGGTGTACTTGCATCGCAAGCAGTGGTGTACACCACTACGTTATGTGAGCAGCTCGTGGGAATCGACCACAAAGGATCCTATATCCTGCAGTAGTAAGTACAGCTCCTTGCTATACAGGATATAGTGACATATTGCACCACTCGCTACCTTGTAGAGCACTATTATTGAGTCGCTCAATATACAGCGCTCTACATGGGTAAGGAGAGGGACTCCAGGCTGTCCAGCGATGGGGCTGAAAAAAGCCAGTCGTCCAAGTATGGGAACATGTATATGCTCCTGCAGCACAAAAAACGCCGCAACCACCACTAGGCACTTGGTGAAGACCCGAGGCACTGAGAACAGGCCAAAGGGAAGTGCTTTGAATAGAAAATGGTTCTCCAGGAAAGAGAACCCGAGGAATCGGCGGTGGGCCAGGAAGATAGGGATATGAAGGTAAGCATTCTGCATATCCAGGGAGGACAGTCAAGTGTTGGGACAGAAGCAGGGGCAGGAGTCCCTGGAGAGTCAGCATGCGGAACCTCTTGTATTCTACGAAGAGGTTGAGCATGCCGGGATCCAGAATAGGTCTTAGATCCCTCATTATCTTTGGGTCTAGGAAGAAATGGGAGTAAAATCCCCTTCCTACTTGTTCTGGTGGAACGAGCTCTATGGCTGCCTTCCACAGCAGAGCCTGTACTTCCTGTTGGACGATAGGGATCTTTCCCGATGGGCAGACAGACCTTCCCGGAGGATTTGCTGGAGGTGCCTCCAGGAACTCGATTGAGTGACCTCTTTGTATGAGTTGTAAGACCCATACATCTGTGGTGACAGCCTTCCAACCCTTCCAGGTGGATGCTGAACCCCCCTCTTAGCGGTTCCTCCGAGGGTGACGGAGGGAGCGGGAGGAGGGGAAACGAGTTAGGACGCGGAAGGGAGGGGAGCCTTAGCTCCTGAGGCAGCTTTGGCCAACTTGGCCTGAGGAGTTTGGGCTCCTGAACCAGTGGCACATCGTTTTTTTTGACGTTTGCCCTGGTTCTTGTTCCACTTCCTCTGGCAACGAAAAGGCTGTTTCTTTTGGTCCGTACGGTACATAGAGCGTACGTCTTAGGGACCTACCGCTTTCCTGCAGCCCCATAATTATGTCTTTTGCATCACCAAAGAGAACTGGACCCCTAAACGGTGCATCCAGCAGGGACGACTGAAGGTCCTGTGCCAAACCTGCCAGGCGTAGCCAGGCTAGGAGCCTAAGGCAGATTCCCGAGCCAGAGTCCAGAGAATCGTAAGTGGCTCAAAGTGCGTGACGGCAGGATGATTTATTCATACGCACTTTTTCCAGGAGCTTGGCCCTGAGCCGCTCATCTGGGATATCCTAGAGATCCTTCACGAGTTCTGAGAGCGAGGACTTTTGAAAGACCACCATGAGCAAAACATAGTTTAAGCATCTGATGGCACAGGTGGATGAGGCATAGATTTTCCTGCCATACTGATTCAGTTGCTTAGAGTCCTTGTCCAGAGGAGAGGAACTTAAGTGCTTAAGTTGTGCCGATCAGCCATGGTCTGCCGTAGTGACGATAGAGTCTGCTTTGGCCTGGGTGGTAGGGTGAGAGATCCCTTCGGGGGTTCTGTCAGCTTTCCGTGAAACAGCTGGGATAGAGGAAGGCTGTTGCCATATGATGGATGCGAGATCCTCATGTGGTCCAATCCAAGGGGGAATGTGGAGTGGATCCACATTGGAAAGGTCCAAATGTTCAGCAAGCCTCTTGTGCTGTGGGTCTAACTCCTTGGACGGCCAGCCACAAGCTTTTTGGATGGTTCTCAAGAGCTCCCCAAGGGAAGGGTCCTCCGGGGCAATTTAGGGAACTCCTTAGGTAAGGGTTCGACCGGAGAATGGGGTTCAGACTGGTCGATATCAGAGTCTTCATCAGACTCAGAAGAGTCCAGCCTGCTAGGCAGGGAGGGGTCCACACCAGTGTCCCCCACAGGGAGAGAACCAGAGGCTTGACCAGAAGGGACCAGACTAGGGGGTGGTGCCCTAGGAAGAGGGGTACCCCCTACCAGCTGAGACGGTTTTAGTTCAGAAACTAGTTACGTCCTGGCATCCTGCAACCATGCTGGGATGGCCTCACATCGGACGGTTGAGGAGATGGGGGCGGAGGCTGGTACCCAGGAAAAGAGGGGTAACTGGGTGGGTGATGCCAGTAGGAAACTGGTATACACTCTGCCCTGAAAAGTCCCGTGAAGGATATCCTGGCGTCGGGTATCCTGGCAGCAGGTAGTCTGGCATTGGCGGGTAACCCGGCATCAGTGGAACAAAAGCCTGGCGTCAGAGGGATATTGTCCAGTGGCAGGCCACCCGGCAGCGGAAAATGAGGGTCAGACCCTGGAAAACCGTCAGAGAGGCCAGCATACAGGAGCCGAAAGCCCGGCTGGGGAGGCGCCGAAGGGCCGCTAGGCAGCAGCAGGGGTCAGGCGTAGGGCCCGTGGGTCCCATTGGAGGAGGATCCATGCCTGAAGTACCTAAGTGCGGCGACAGATCCCTGGGGAGGAAGGATTCTGGTGGAGGAACAGAACCTGGTGATGGGGGGGGGGGTCCAGTAGGGATCACGACTGGTCCAGTAACGTGCCTGACGGGAGAGAACTGGGAATGGGTGGCGAATCCCAGGGTGTACAGACTGGCAGGGATGAAGATTCCCCCACGAGCCCACTCATCCCCGGGTCAGAGTCCTCAAGGGAGCCCAACAGGAGAGCAGACATGTCTGCGCGGTTGACGGAGGACCTGTCTGCCGACTTATCAGGCGCAGCTGGGCGGGCCGTGGTAAGGCTTATCGGCCAAGGCCGGGTGCTCAGCAGCAGAGCCGAAGGGAGACTTATCGGCGGTGCTACTAGTGGGAGACCTTATAGACACCAATAAAGAGGCGACCCCTGGCTGCCCACTCACCTCAGCGGGGGGTGGGGGGGAGATGCATTCAGCCCACAGGAGCAGACGAAGGCCCAGCAGAAGGGGTACCACGGTTGTTGAGAGACCACCCTGGTCGTCGACTGATGCCTGGCTGGTGTTCCACTTTGGAGAAGGGCTTCTCTCATGGCATTTCTCCTTTTTTCTTTTCTCAGGGGCCAGCGACGACGACCTCTCTCACCACTCCTGAAGCTCTTTTTCCATGGAAGCTAGCCTCTTGGACAGAAGGTGGGCCTTAAGGGTCCGCTTGCGTTGGGTGGCCTGATTGGATCCTTGGCAGATAGCACACTCAGCCGAGTCGTGCTTAGGCCCCAGGCAGAGGAGGCAGTGGAAGTGGTCGTCCCCATGCGGAATTTGGGCACCACACTTGAAGCACTTTTTCTTTGGACAACAGGACATACACATGCGGGTGTTTTTTGTAAAGTTTTATGCGAAAGATAGACGAAAAACATCAAATAAAGAGCAGGCAACTTATCGCTGTTCTGCCACATCTGTCATATGAACTGGCGCTATGGCAGGAAAGAACTGGAGGGTGGGCGTGGGACTGCCGCCTTTTATAGTAAAGCTGATGTCACATCACTTGATTGGGGGGGCGGACCTGGCTAATGACTGCTAGCTACAAATTTGCCATGCGGACTGCACGCCAGGTGCCGCAGACCTATATGTAAGACCTAATACAGGAACCCTCTCGAAGTAAGATCACCTAATACAGAAGTAGACAGCGGGTGAAGTGTACAGAACTTTAAAAACATTGGTGAGTGCCATGCCTGCCTAATTAAGTTGATTAATTCTTATTTTGGGGAGGGCTAGCACGTAAAGTTGCTTACTTCAAGGGAGGGAGGATGGGCAGGCAGATTCAGAAGCAGCACTCTGCATGAGGCAGCTTGTGAGCATGCATGCCACTACAGCATAAATACAGATTACTCACCTGTAACAGGAGTTCTAGGAATGGTATATGTTGTTCATCCACACTTATTGGCAGGTCCCTTGCCACTTTAAATCTTGCCGGAAGGTCTTCAAGCTGGCTCCTCCCACCCACCCGGGTGGTAAAACTCTCGGCTCCGCCCCATGA
The DNA here is from genome assembly GCA_016271365.2 of Neoceratodus forsteri. NCBI lineage: Eukaryota > Metazoa > Chordata > Ceratodontiformes > Ceratodontidae > Neoceratodus > Neoceratodus forsteri. The sequence continues at coordinate 624,236,824 of CM057449.1, forward strand.
CTCCAGATCTAGCCCGCTGGAAGCCAGGTTGTGCGTCGAAGCCGGGGAGGTCGGGTGGGTCGTGTGGATGAACATACACCATTCCTAGAACTCCTGTTACAGGTGAGTAACCTGTATTTCTAGGGACATGGATATGTTGTTCATCCACACTTATTGGCAGACTCCTAGCAGTTCTCCGGGAGGAGGGAGGCAAGGCGCACACCCCCTACTTGGGTAGAAAGACTGGAGAACCGAGGCCCCGACCAGCACTCGTGCGACCCAAGGTCGATGTGGAGAGGCAGTAAAAGCCTGCTTCCGGGCAGAAGCCCTGCGGATATCCTGGACGGAGTATCCTCGAAAGCAACCACCGATGCAGCGGAAGGACGGGTAAAAAAAGAGCGCTTATCCCTCTGGGAGGCTCCATGCTCGCCCGCTTATAGTGGAGACCTATGCAGGGGTGACCCACCCACTTGTCGTCCACTGGGCTGCAAATCTGCCAGATGCGGCTTCAGCGATGATGATTATGATGAACAGCTGGCGAACCTCTCCCGAACTTTAGCTTTATGCTCCCTAGACAGGTGAGCGTTAAACCGGTTCCTATGGAACCTGAATACGGCCTCCGAGGTGTGAATGGGGATAAACCCCGGCAGAGGCAATACCCCCGGAGGGAAGACTCCACCACTGCCGTCGGAAGGACTTCGGGTGCGGCGCAGGACAACCTAGTCCCTGTGGAAGACCGGATAGGGAGGTTAAGCGAGCTTGGGAACTCCCCGCCTTCTGGATGGCGGAGTGGCCTCAAGAAGGTGTTCTTCCACAACAGGTGGGGAAACTCAGCACCTGTGCAAAAGGTTCGGATGGCTTGCTCATGAGCTAAGCCCATACCAGCAGGATCACAGAAATGGGAATACTCTCCCCAAAAGGGGAGGCGTGATCGAGGCTTGGAAGTGCCAGACCACCTTCTCCGCACCACCAACTGCCTCCCAGCCCACGCCCGGAAGACAGGGGTGACCCGTAGAAGCCCTGGTTTAAGGATGGACCGCAGATGGTCCAGAATGCTCGCCCAGGGACGGGGGAGGGCACGGCCCTATCCCATCAACAAAAAAGGGAGAACTCCCAGAGAACGAGCATCTTGGCCGATTTCTTGGCAGGAAGCCTCGAAGGTCGAGGACCTTGCCGAAAGACCCTAGGCCTGGCCCCTAGCCGCACAGGGGTCGGCCTACAGGTGCAGGGATTGAAGGTCCAGATGGATAACCTTCCCCTGAAAAGGAGAGACAGGACCGGGCGGACTGGAGGCCGCCTCGGGAGCCTGGGGCTAAGACTGAGGAGAGCTGGATACCAGAACTGGCAATCCAATCTGGGGCTACCAGCATCACCTGCGCCAAGTCCCTCCTCGCCTTGCCCGTAGGTCAAGGGAAATGGGGGAGAGGCACGGAGGGGCCCGGGGTCCGAGCCCCGATGGCATCCTGCAGCAGACCTTGCTGAGGCGGGCAAAAACAGTCTCGCCTCGTATTCTCCCGGAGGGAAGAGGAGAAGATCCTGTGCTACCTCCGGCAGGGGAGACCACTCATGAGGCGCAGCCTATGCCCAGCTCAGGGCAGCAGCCAGGGAATCGGGCTCCTGCCATCAAATGGCTGGGAACCCTCGACTGCGCAACAACCCAATGCGGAGAACCTCCTTGCACCGAGACAAGGGATCGACTGAACCTGGCGGAGTAGGTAGCACATGGTCTTGGTGTTGTCCTACTTGGACTTAGACCTGTGAACCCCGACAAGCGGAGTGAGGCGGTGCAGGCTAAGCGGACCGTCTGTTCTCCAGCGAGCAGGAAGGACATCGGGACTCGCGAGAGGACCAGAGGCGAAGCACTCTGTATTCCCCAAGATGGGCACACCACCCATCCGAGAAGCATCAGTCGGAGAAGACCGCCAACTCAGGGCGAACGAGCAGGATGTTCTCCTGCCAAAGTTGGAACGGGTCCAAGGGAGCGTTCTCTTAACTCCTGGGCTGTTAGTCACGAACTGGTCCAAGGGATGCAGCGCTGTGACCTCTGGCTGGCCCCTCCCACTAAGGGAAGGCCGCCCTGAGGCCCAGGAGGAGCAGGAGGTCCTGGCAGGACAATTTCCCGGCCAACCCAACCGGCAAAGGAGGAAGAACCTCAGCCCTGTCCACCCGGAGCCGAGCTCAGACTCAAAAGTCGAGCTTAGTCCCGAAGAAGCTTCACCGCTAAGGTACGAGTTCTCACTTGGCTCCTGAAAACGGGAGACCAGTCTGCCTTCCAGGTGGGGTGACATCCGGACCCTTCAGTGCCGCAGAGACTGCTGAGCAAAGAAGGGTCTGGCTAGGAACTCGTAAGGAGCTCCCCTGCAAGAAGGGGTGGAGCCTCCCAAGAAACGGACGGAATGAGGAGTAGGTACATCCTGGAGACCCAGGAAACAGCTACACGCCACGTTCTGGGGATGGGATATCTGAAGTAGAGAGACCATCTAGGCAGGCAGGAGAATGGGTGCCAGCCCCCGGCCATTTAAGACCAGGAATACCTGGACACGAACCCAGGGTTGAATTGGGGGGTCCACAGCCTTCCTCATCACCTCTCACTAGACAGCCAGGCAAGTCGGTACGACCGACACAGAGGCAGTGAACTCAAGATCCCCATGGGGCAACGGCTCAAAAAGGGGAAACCGCTCGCAACCTGCGACAGGATCCACCCTTAAATACCTCCAGAACGAGGTGCGGAGCCGTCCCCCCATGGGGAAACCCGGGCTGGGACGACGGGGCCGGGGCAGTGCCCCTTGGCCCGTCACTGAGCAGTCTTAGAGGGGAAAGGAGCCGAGGAGCCCCTCTGTTTCCTGCCTCCCTTTGGAGGAAGACACTGGACTGGCAACAGGCCGCCCAGAGCATGCCTCCTGGCCCTTATGCTGGGCCGGTGGGGTCCGAGGGCTCACGGGGCAAAGGGGCTTACGCAAAGGCTGACGGCTGCCCTTGACCCTCCGAGCGAGAGTGACAGAGTCCGGAGTGGCATCGAACTTCTCGGGCCCATGGATGTATCCCTCCACTCCAGTGCCGAAAAGGTCAGTCCCCAAGAAGGGGATGTCCGCCAACTCGTGCTGGGTTTCCAAAGAGAAGGAGGATAACCTCAGCCACACCCTGCGGCGCATGGCCACTGCAGCCGCCACCGATCTGGCACAGGAGTTACCTAGATCCAGAGCCGTCTGGAGCTGCTGCTTCGCCACCGCCCTACCCTGGTCCCGCACCTGCCAAACCGTGGTCCGCAGGTCAGCCGGGAGATGAGGGAGGACCTCGTCCAGGGAGCCCAAAAGGGTGTGGGAGAAATGTGCCATCAGTGCAACCGAGCTGGCCTGACGGAGGCCTAAGGAGGACGCAGCATAAACCTTGCGCCCGACGTAGTCCATTCTTCTGGACTCCTTGTTGGGGGTCTGTCCACATCCCGCGCTTCCAAGACACTGGAAAACGTCGTTGATGACTACCCCTTCAGCCAAGGGGTGCTCCGAGAAACTGGGCAGAGAACCGACAGGGAACATCCGAGCCACCCTGGCCGAAGGCGCAGGGCAGGAAGTAGGCCGTCGCCATAGCTCCAAGGCTGGGCCCACGATAGCCTCAGCCACTGGGAAGACCTCTGAGGAAGAACCCCCTCGATCCAGAATCTCCATAAGGGGGTAAGGTGCCCGATTGGAGACTGTCTCGAGCTGCATCCCAGTGAATTCTGAAATGAGCTGAAGCAAACCCTTCGAAGACGATGGGCTGTCGTCTACTGAATGTTCCTGGGAAGACCCCGGGTCCTCCCTGCTAGGAAACATGTGCAAGTGCTTCCAGGCTCCAGAAGGATCTGCAAAGCTGCCGCGGGCGGAGCACTCTTCGTCCGCGGGGCGGGCAGGAGTGAGGGACCAAGCGACCTGAAGCACAGGTCATGGCCTGGCCTGAACTCGCACCGGCGGAGGAGCAGCAGGTCGGATCAGCAACCGGCCCTGGAGAGGCTCTCGACTGATTGACGGCTGCCAGCGAGCGGCTGCTTGCTATCCGGAGAATGAATCGGGGTCGATTGAAACCCGGACAACAACTGCTGTCGCCACATAAGTTCTTCGTAACACCGACGCCAACGGCATCGAAACCGCTCCTCATCCGAGGAGGGGAACGAGGAAGAATGGCAAAGCCACTTAACTCGGTGCCTCGACTGAGAACGCCGAGATCGGCGTGAGCGACTAGACCGAGAGGCTGACCGAGACCCAAATCCTCGGGGGGGACCGAGGGCGGGCCTGGGAAGGAGCGGGACGCACCCGCTCCTCCCTCGGCTCGGAAGAAAGGACCGAGGGCTGTCGACCCAAAGGGGAGGACAGAGCCTCAGCCTCCGCCAAAGGTGGAGGGAAGACAGCACCAGAAGACCCCCCAAAAGACGGGTCAAGAGACTCGACAACATTGACGGGGAACCTGGCCGGCTGACCTGACAGGGATACCGTGAGGCCAGTGGCCGAAGCCGAATCCTCGACCGAAGTCGAGCGTCGGCCAATGAGGGAGGGGGAGAGATCCCGCTCCCGCTGAAGACCCGCCTGCGGCCCTTTAGCCATAGGCGGCGACAGGGCTCCAGGTTCCCTCTCCCTTGGAGGAGAAGAGTGAAGGCTCCTGAGCGAGCTGCATGAGATGAATCAAGGAGAGGCGGGATAACGCCCGCAACCGGGGGAGAACACGCCCCTTCCCTGGCAGGATCAAACTGCAGAGAAACAGTCGAGCGGACACCTGCTGGTCCGATGGAATCTCGGGCGGAAAACTACGGATCTCCCTCCAACTTTGACCACGCGGTCCTCCAGAGAGCTGACCGAAAGGGCAGAACAAAAACTGCAAGCCTGAGAATCGTGATCTAAGTCCAGGCAAAAAACACACATGGAGTGCGAGTCCCTCCTGGAGGAACTAACCGTGCGCCTCTCGGGGCCGGAAAAAGCCATCGCCGTAGCGAAGAAGAAAAGATCGAAGATTCAAAAGTCAAAGTCAAAGTCAACTTTATTTAAAAAGACGCCCAATCCCAAAGGCTCTGGGCGCCGCACAAAACCTATACAGTATGTCATACCGTGTACATATAGGTTAAAATAACATACAAATAACTTAAACCCCAAAAGCCTGCACAAATAAAAAGGTCTTAAGTCGACTCTTAAAGGCCTCTATAGTGGGGGCTTCTCTCACTTCAAGTGGCAACGAGTTCCAGAGAGCTGGAGCAGCAACTCCAAAGGATCGATCCCCTGCTGATTTCAACCTAGCTCTCGGAACTGTGAGGAGGCCACCACCAGAGGAGCGGAGATCCCAGACAGAGGTGGACGGTACCAGGAGATCAGAAAGGTAAGGAGGACACTTCAATAAACTCGAAGACCGAAATTTTCAGGAACCAGTTGAAAACGCAGAGCACTAAGGAGGGAACCTGAGCTTCCAAGCGGTAAGGAAGATCTGGCGTCATGGTGGCGGAGCGGAGAGTTTTACCACCCGGGTGGGTGGAAGGAGCCAGCTTGAAGACCTTCCAGCAAGATTTAAAGTGGCAAGGGACCTGCCAATAAGTGTGGATGAACAACATATCCATGTCCCTAGAACCTGTTCTGGGACATGGATATGTTCATCACTGCAACAGACTCTAACAGTTCTCCGGGAGGAGGAGGCAAAGGCGCACATCCTACTTAGGTATAAAGACTGGAGAACCAAGGCCCGGACCAACATCCCGGCGTGACCCAAGGTCGATGTGGAAGGGGAAACTGTATAGCCTGCTTCCAGGTAGGAGCCCTGCGGATATCCTAGACAAGAGTATCCTCGGAAGCAGCCACCGATGCAGCGGAAGGGCAGGTAAAATGAGCACTTATCCCTCTGGGAAGCTCCATGCCCGCCCACCTACAGCGGAGACTTATGCAGGAAGTGACCCACCTGCAGGTCTGCCAGGTGCGGCTTCAGCGTAGATAAACAGCTGGCGAACCTCTCCCGAACTTCAGCCCTACGCTCCCTGGGTACGCGAGCGTCAGATAGGGTCCCAATGGATCCTATATACGGCCTCCAAGGCGTGAATGGGGATGAACCCCGACAGAGACAATGCCCGGACAGGGAAAGACTCCGCCACCACCTACGGAAGGAACTTCGGGTTGGGCGCAGGACAACCTTGTCCCTGTGGAAGGCCAGATAGGGAGATTTGAAGGAGCGCCTCGAACTCTCCCCTCCTTCTGGATGGCAGAGAAGCCCCAAGAAGGTGTACTTCCACAACAGGTGGGGAAACTGGCACCTGTGCAAAGGTTCAAACAGCTTGCCCGTGAGCTAAGCCCATACCAGCGAAGATCCCACAGAAATGGGGATACTCTCCCCAAAGGGGAGGTGTGATCGAGGCCTAGAAAAGTGCCAGACCACCTTTTCTGCGCCGCCGACTGCCTTCTGGCCCGCGCCCGGAAGACAGGGGTGACCAACAGAAGCACCTAGAGGGTCATCGGCTGAAGCCCTAGTTTCAAGGAACGGACCGCAGATGGTCCGGAATGCTCACCGAGGGATGGGAGAGGCGCCCCAGGCCCTATCCCAACACCAGATGGAGAACTCATCCATTCGAAAGAATATTTTGGAAGACTCCTGAAAGGGCGCCTCGAAACTCGAGGATCTTGCGGAGGACCCCAGGCCTGGCCCCTAACGCACAGGGACCAGGCCTTCAGGTCTGCAGGGATTGAAGGTCCAAATGGAAACCTTCCCTGAAAAACAGACATCGGGCCGGGCGGGCTGGAAGCCGCCTCGGGAGCCTGGGGCTGAGACTGAGGAGAGCTGGATACCAGAGCTGGCAAACCAGTCTGGGGCTACCAGCATCGCCTGCGCCAAGACCCTTCTCGCCTTGCCCGTGGGTCAAGGGAAATGGGGGAGAGGCGTAGAAGAGGCCCGGGGTCCGCAGCCTCGATGGCATCCCCTACAGCGAACTTTGCTGAGGGGGCGGGCATGAGAGTCTCGGCCTCTTATTCTCCCTGAAGGGAAGGAGGGAGAAGATCCTGTGCTACCTCCGGCAGGGGAGACCACTCGTGAGGCGAAGCCTATGACCAGCTTAGGGCATCGGCCAGGGTGCTGGAGGCTCCTGCCATCGAATGGCTAGGAAAAACTCCTCCAGGCTGCACGAAAAGACCCAATGCGGAGAACCTCCTTACGCAGAGGCAAGGGGCTCGTCCGAACCTGGCGGGTTAGGTAGCACATGGTCGTGGTGTAGTCCACCTGGACTGAAACCACTAGACCCCGCACAAACGGAGCGAGCGGTGCAAGCAAGCGGACCGCCTAGAGCTCCAGCGGGCAGGAAAGACATCGGGACACCCGAGAGGACCAGAGGTGGAGCACTCTGTATTCCCCTAGATGGGCACCCCCACCCATCCGAGAAGCATCGGTGGGAGAAGACCGTCGACTCAGAAGCAGGCGAACAGGATGTTCTCCTGCAAGAGCTGGAACGGTCCGAGGAGGCGTTCCCTCTCTGGGCTGTAGTCACGAACTGGTCCAAAGGAGCAGCACCGTGACGCTGGCTGGCCAGTCCCCGCAAGGCGCGATGAACCGGCGGGTCCGACAGACCACGCTGCAGTCGGCCGCCGCGAGGCCCAGGAGGAGCGGGAGGTCCCGGCAGGGCGCGAATGCCCAGTCACACCCGACTAGGTAAGGGAGGAAGAACCTCAGCCCTGTCCACCAGGAGCCGAGCTCGGACTCAAGAGTTGAGCCTCGCCCCGAAGAAGGATCACCCGCTAAGATACCAGTTCCAACATGGCTCCGATAAAAGGAGACCAGTCTGACAGCCAGAACTCTGGATCGTTCCCTTCCGTCCGGAAGGGTTGCAATCAGGCCGCCATCCGGGTGGGGTTATGCCCGGAACCCTCGATGCCGCAGAAGCTGCTGGGCAGAGACCGAAGGGCCTGGCCTAGAACTTGTAAAGAGATCCCCGCTCAAGAAAGGGAGGAGTCTCCCAAGAAACGGACGGAATGAAGGAACGTATGCCCTGGAGGTCCAGGAAGAAGCCTCGTTCTGAGGATGGGATATCTGAGGCAGAGAGACCATTCGGACTGCGGAAAAAGTGGGGCGCAAGCCCCCCGTCCGTTTGGGACCAGGAATACCTGGACACGAACCCTGGGTCTGAAGGAGGGTCCACAACCTTCCCGATCACCTCTAATTAGAGGGTCAGGCAAGTCAGCTCAGTGGGCCGACAACTAGGCTGTGGACCCCAAGACCCCCGTGGGGAAACGGCTCGAAAGGGTGGTGCCTGCTCGCAATCCCGAGGCAGGACCTTCCCCTAGCACCTCCGACACCCAAAGGTCCGGGAAGCGGACCAGGTGGAGGAGGGGCCGAGCCGTCTCCCAACGGGGGAACCCGGGTAGGAGCGACGGGGCCAGGGACAGCGCCCCTAGCCCGTCACTGGGCAGGCTTGAAGGAGGAACTGGCAGAGGGAGCTCCTGGGCCTTTGCCTCCCTGCTTCCTTTTAGAAGAAGACTCTGGTTTGGAGTCAGGACGCCCAGCGCAAGCCTGCTGGCCCTTGTGCTGGGCCGGTCGAGCCGCAAGGGCCGGGGGGCAAAGGGGCTTACGCAAAGGCTGCCGGCTGCCCTTGTCCCTCCGGGCGGGAGTGACAGAGTCCGGAGTGGCATCGGACTTCTCGGTCCCCTGGAGGTGTCCCTCCACTCCAGGGCCGAAAAGGTTAGTCCCCAAGAAGGGGATGTCCGCCAACTTGTGCTGGGTTTCAAGTGAGAAAGAGGATAAGCTCAGCCACACCCTGCGGCGCATGGCCACTGCGGCCACCACCGACCTGGCAAAGGAATCACCTAAGTCCAGAGCAGTCTGAAGCTGCTGCTTCGACACCGCCCTACCCTGGTCCCGCACCCGCCAGACCGTGGTCCGCAGGTCGACCGGGAGATGAGAGAGCACTTCATCCAGGGAGCCCAAAAGGGCATGGGAGAAATGTGCCATCAGTGCAGCCAAGCTGGCCTGTTGGAGGCCTAGGGAGGACGCAGCGTAAACCTTGCGCCCGACATAGTCCATCCTTTTGGACTCCTTGTCAGGGGGCCTATCCACATCCTGAGCGTTCCCAGAACACTGGAAAACATTGTCGGTAACTAACCCCTCAGCAGAGGGGTGCTCCGAGAAACCGGGCAAAGAATCGACAGGGACAGAGTACTTCCTGGCCATCCTGGACGAGGGCGCAGGGCAGGAAGTAGGCCGCCACCAGAGCTGCAAGACCGGGCATACAATGGCCTTGGCCACCGGGAAGGCTTCCGAGGGTGAGCCCCTTCAGTCTAGAATCTCCGTAAGGGGATAAGGGGCCCTTTTGGACACAGGCTCGAGCTGCAACCCGGTGAATTCCGAGAGGAGCTGAAGCAGACCCATGAAGGACGATGGGCTGTCGTCCACAGATCATTCCGGAGAGGACCCCGGGTCCTCCTGAATGGGGAACATAGTGGGTCGACTTGGACTCAAGGGGTCCATAAAAGCTGCCTCAGGCCTGAGTCACTCTTTGTCCCCGAGGTGGATAGGAGTGAGAGGCAGAAAAACCTCTTGGGACAGGTCGTGACCCAACCAAGGTTCCACCAAGGGCGGTGGGGCAGCAAGGATCGGACGAAGAACCGGCGCCGGAGTGAGCACCTCGACTGCAGCGAGCGGTTGAGTCGACCGATCGGGCGGCAGCTGCCTGCTGGATGGGGAATGAATCGGAGTCGACTGATTCCCGGACAACTGCTGCCACATGAACTCCTCGTAATGTCGACGCCATCGAAGCCACTCCTCATCCAAGGAGGGAGACGAGGAAGAATGGTAATGCCACTTAACTCTGTGCCCTGACTGAGAACGCAGAAGTCGGCATGAGTGTTTTGACCCTGAGAGGATGACCGAGACCCGAATCCTCGGGGGAACCGAGGGTGGGCCTGGGAAGGAGCGGAGCATGCCCGCTCCTCCCTCGGCTCAGAAGAAAGGGCAGAGGTCTGTCGACCCGAAGGAACAGGCAGAACCTCAGCCTCCGCCGGGGACACCGGCAAAAGGATGGCGGCTCCAGCAGAAGACAGCCCAGATGACGGGTCGAGAGACTAGACAACGTCGACGGGAGTCCCAGCCGGCTGACCTGACGGGGACACCGTGAGGCCAGAGGCCTGAGCCGCACCCTTGACCGAAGTCGAACGTCGGCCGGCAGGGGAGGGGGAACTATCTCGCTCCCTCCAGCGCCAACGATGGGACTTAGCCTGCAACTCCTTGGACTTGGGCCAAGAGGCAGGTCCCGAAGGTCCCTCTCTTTGCGAGGAAAGGGACTGGCGAAGCTCCTTGAGAGAAGCTGAATGAGGATAACTCAAGGAGAGCGGGATAAGCACCGCGACCGAGGAGGAGGAGGGAGCAGCCACCCCCTCCCTGGAGGAAAGAAGATCGAGCTGCTCAGCCGAGACAGCAGACGCGGACACTGCCAGACAATTCTCAGAGGAATTTTCGGAGGAAAGGGTTTCAGGTCGCCCGAGCCCTGAATGGGCCGCACGATCCGCCAGAGAGCTGGTCGAAAGGGCACAGCAAAAATCGCAAACTTGCGGATCATGATCCAAGTCGAGACAGCAGACGCACGTGGAGTGCGGGACTTTCCTGGAGGAATTAACCGGGCGCCTCCGGGAGCCGGAAAACGAATGATTCATCACCGCAGCGAGAGAAGACCACCGAAGGTTTAGAAAAACTTCCAATTAAATTTGGAGAGACCGGAAATTTCAGGAACCAGTCAAAAACGCAGAGCGCCAAGGAGGGAACCTGAGCTTGAGCAGTAAGGAAGATCTGGTGTCATGGGGCGGAGCCGAGAGTTTTACCACCCGGGTGGGTGGGAGGAGCCAGCTTGAAGACCTTCCGGCAAGATTTAAAGCGGCAAGGAACCTGCCAATAAGTGTGGATGAACAACATATCCATGTCCCTAGAATTATTCTTTTACCCTGCAAGGTTGCTTACTTCGGGGAGGGCAGGAAGCAGATTCGGAAGCAGCACTTAGCATGAGGAAATTTTCAGACAGTAAGCCTGTGCTGCATATTCAACCATGTCTCTGTTTGTGGCTGCTGGATTACCCAGTTTCCAAAGGCAGAGATCCCTTTTGTGTAAGATTGTTATCTCACTTCTCCCCCTCTTCTCTTTGGCTGCCACTGTGTGGTGAATGCTGCTTGAATGAATAAGAAGGGGAGAGGGGCTTATCACTGGTTGAACTTAATTGAGTGTGATTATTGCTCCTCTTTCATCTGACTGAGCTTGCAATACAGCGATGAATGGAGCGGGGGATTGTCAGCGCTTCACCGCTTACACTTAAATTGGCGCTCATTATCACATCGCTCACCTCTCTCAGCTATCTCTGTACATCGTTAGCACCTAGCAGCCAGAATGGAATATAACAAGGCAAAATTACTATGCACACATAGAAGCTTGACTGCTGTAGCCTATTACGGATTACAGACAGCAAGATTTCCTGTTTAATGAGGAGATTAACAACTCGTTTTTTGGTCATTGTGTAGCACAAAATGGATACTGAGTAAAATGGACTAATGGGTCACAGTTTAACAAGGTCTGACTAAAAATATTATACACATATATATACATATATACATATATATACACATACATATATATATATATATATACACACACACACACACACACACACACACACACACACAGACAGTGGTGGATCGCACAAATACCACGCAGTACCACTGAACAACATGTATACTGCTATCAGCAATACGATGAAGCGTAACGGTATACTTTTGCGCTAATCACTGTATACCAGTATATGTGTGTATATATATATATATATATATATATATATATATACACACACACATATAGATATACACATATATATATATATATATAGATATACACACACGATAAACAATTTTTTTTTTTAAGTACCAATAGGTGCCAGAAGGAAAAGGGTGCGAAAGTCTCAAGATCAATGCCACGAAGGAGAAGCAGGGGATCTAAAATAACCACCAGAAAGAAAAGTTTTTGGGGCCACGAATGGCTAAAGAAATTCCCTCAGGAAAAGCTCCTGATAGCTATCCCCCTTATTTTTTGGTTAAAGGGGGAAGTCAAGAAGGGAGGAGACCTTGCCCAGAAACCTGGTCATGCAGGGGAAGGTAAGAACTGGCAGGCAGCATTGATGAATGACGAAGCTATTCAGAAAGATCAAAATTTACAGTGAGAACGAATTTTCATATCTTCCAAGAATCAATCTCAATCAGTCATCACTGGTGGGTTCGAGTATCAAGCCACCACCATATGGTGGTGTTGGCAAACCCAGAGGGAAATGGTTGTTCCCTCGGCCTCCAGTAGGGGAGACGCAGACAGGCATGGGCCCCTCACAGGTCTGGCAAGACAAGAGACTGATTAGGGGCAGGCCAAGGCTCCTGTGGTCTGGGAGAAGGAAGACGCCCCGCAAGCTTGCGCCTGACCCTGCGGGAAAAGAAATGGGCCCCTTGGAAATGTGAGGCAATCACCCTATGCCGGGCCAAGGCTGACAACCTTGAAAGGTGAAGCCATGCCATCCGCCTAATGCACACTGCAGTTCCCACAAATCTAGAAGCTACTTTGTTGGCGTCGTAGGATGCCCTTGACTGGTGACTCGCCAGCTCTAGACCCTGTGTAGAAAGGCCTATGGCCTGTCTGGTTGCCTCAGTCAGGCACAGATGCCAGGAGCTGTCCCAGAACCGCCCACAGGTGCCTTGCATAGGCAGCCTGGTGTGTCTAAGTGTGCCACCAAGAAAACTCTTCGACCCCAGCTATCAAACTCAGTGAAGTCTGACTCGGGGCTCGGAGACCCTCGGTGTGCGCAATACCGGTGCTGGCACTTCCTCGGGGCTGGAGAGGAGGCAGAGGGATGGAGCCAAACATTCTGCGACACCTCCGAAAATAGCTGGGGACACAGAGGTATGACAGTAGTGTCAGAACTGTACTCCCAAGGATGGACAGCATTGTTCAAGCAGGATTTTAAATATTTTGACCTCAAATTTTTAACAGTCTTTTTATGACCCCACCTCATGAACCAGTCGGGTAAACTTTTTCAAATCTTGTCTGAAAGGTGATTTCGAAGAATGACCATGAAATTACCTTCTGGGCCGGATTTGAAACATTTCACCTTCCTGGTTCACAAGGTGTGGTCAAGAAAGGGCCAAGATGGAATATTTCAGGTAAAAAAATCTTTTAAAGTGGCCTCGTTACTAACAAAATTTGTCTTTCTATACAAAGAAAAAGTTCCCGATTCATGAGCAGATCATCTTCTTTTGTGTGGCCACACGGAAGAAGAAATCTCACAAAAGAAACTCAAGAAAAGAAGAGTCCACCTCATGGAAGGAACCGACACAGTTTGACTTCAGCAGCTCCCATGGGAGGAAAAACAGAACGGAGGAAGGGAAGGGGCCGGTGTCTGTTTCTGGCTGGCTCACGTGCACATCAGTACATAGTCCTCATGGATGATGCCAGCACTGTCAGTTCCCTCTCAAGCTGTAATAGACTTTGCTCCTGCAGGGTCCTAGTGCCTCTATGGCCCATCAGTGTGAACGACTGGTGAAGACCGATTCTTGGACGATCACTACTACTTCACAACAAAAATACAAGTGGGGTATTACACAGACTTCACATAACCAATTTTTCAACTGCATTACAAAATGTAGAACAAAAAAAGGGTTTATATCCCCTTAACATTAACCATTTACTGTATTGCATTCCATTACAGATTACAGTTTCCCAGCACAGTAGTAAACATAACCCTCTTAGAACCAAAGATCAGAAAAGCTGATCATTTAATTTCCTTTTTTTATTTTCTTTACTAATTTTAAAATGCAAATTTGAAAACCATTAAGTAAATTAGGTACATGTAGCAAACAAAATCCATAATCCATAGATGCCATCATCCTCACAATATGATACATTACTGTACCTCTCCTGGTTATTGCTACATTTAGGGAGAGAGATAAGAACCTTACAACAGAAGTTGCAGAAGTTTGACGTCTTTGCAGAATACTTAAACTAGCAAATGGGGAGAGGGGTACAGCACCCCATACACTGAATGGGAAGAACACCCCTCCCCCCACAGCAAGTGGTCAAAAAGGATTTCCGCATGTCTGCAGTTCATTTACATAACCAGGTAAGGAAAAAGGTCCAGCTACCCATACAACGCACAGGGGAAACGCCAGACCTCACCCAACAATGAACACACAGAAATCTGGCCAATGGAAAATCATGTACACAAATGCTCGCAGTCTGGGAAACAAGATCCCAGACCTGCAGGCAATAATGACAGAGGCTAAACTGGGCATAGTAGCAATTAGCGAGAAGGTGGTTTACCAGTAACAACACTTGGAAGACTTCAGTACCTGGCCATGTACTGTTCAGAAGAGACCGAGGTGCAAAAAATGGGGGTGGAGTGGCCCTGTCTGTCAATGAAAATATTAAAGTTACAGAAATTCAGAATACACATAAGGAGCCAGAACAACTCTGGATCACCCTTGAAACAGGAAATGGGACAGCCATAAGAACTGAGGTTGTGTACAGGCCCCCACACCAGGGGGAGGACACGCACACATTACTGTTAGAAGATATACAAAACATAACAGCTAAAGGGGAGGTTCTGATAATGGGAGACTTCACCATGCCAGATACAGATTCGTCAATACCAACAGAACATCTGCCAGAACTAGACATGGTGGATTCCCTGCAGGGGGAGGGCCGCAAACAACTGGTACAACAACCCACAAGAGACAAGGCTATCCTAGATCTAGTACTGACTAACAGGGAAAGGGTCACAGATCTCCAGGTAGAAGGTCACCTGGGGGCCAGTGACCATCACATGATATGGTTCAATTTGGTCACTGCAACTAAATCATCCCATTCCAAGGTAAAAATATGGGACTTCAGAGGAGCTGACTTTGATAAGATGGCCAACAGAGTTAAGCTAGCCCTGGCAAAAAGAAATGCAGGTGAGGGGGTACAAGCAAAGTGGGCAAGCATTAAGGATGCAATACCGGAAGCAACGCCCCATTGTGTTAGAGAGAAAAGGAAGTGCAAAAGAAGAAGGAAGCCACTTTGGTTCTCAAAAACAGCAGCAGGAAAGGTCAGAGCCAAAAGGATGGCCTTCAGGAAATAAGGGAACGCAGCAGGATGAAGATAGGGAGGCATACCAAACGTCCCTAAGGGAAGCAGGGACGGCAGTAAGGCAGGCAAAGGCCCAAACTGAGGAAACACTAGCATGAACAGTAAAAGAAGGTGACAAGACTTTCTACAGATACATTAGTGAAAGGAGAAAGTCCAGAGGGGGTATTGCTAAGATCAAAGGAGATAAGGGGCGTGTGAGGAGGACCACCAAGTAAAGCATCTATCCTAAATAGATACTTCTGCTCAGTATTTACTGAAGAGAAGGTAGGGCAGGGCCCACAGCTCAGCACCAAGGACAGGGGGAGGTGAGCACTACTCCTTCACAAAATAAATTGTCCTAAAAGAGCTCGATAAGTTCAGGGTGGACAAGGCAATGGAACCTGATGGCATACATCCCAGGGTACTAAAGGAGCCAAGGGTGGAACTAGCAGAGCCATTATCATAACTGTTTGAGTCTCTGAGCACAGGAGAGGTCCCAGAAGACTGGAGAAGGGCTCATGTGATCCCGCTCCACAAGAGCAGTAGCAGGGAGGAGGCAGGGAACTACAGACCAGTCAGTCTTACCTCAGTAGTGGGCAAGATTCTGGAGGCACTCTTTAAGGAAAGGATAGTGCAACACTTGGAATCCATAGGAGCACAGGATCCAAGACGGCATGGGTTTACAAAAGGAAGGTCCTATCAAATTAATCTCAGATTTCTCTGACTGGGTAACCAGAGTGGTGGACCAAGGGGAAGCAGTTGATGTCACCTACCTTGACTTCAGCAAAGCTTTCGATACTGTTCCACATAGAAGACTAATAAGCTGGGTAGGCTCGGGGTGGGTCAGAAGTTGGTTAACTAGGTGGCAAACTTGTTGACAGGCAGAAAACAGAGAGTGGTGGTAAACGGTATACAGTCAGAAGAGATGCAAGTCACAAGTGGGGTACCTCAGGGATCAGTCCTGGGGCCAATGCTCTTCAATATCTTCATCAGTGACACTGCAGATGGACTGAAGGGTAAGGTTTCTCTGTTTGCAGATGACACCAAGATCGGCAACAGAGTAGATGATCTAAATAGGGTGTGCAGAATGAGAAGAGATCTGGATAAACTAGCAAAATGGTCAGAAGAGTGGCAACTGGGGTTTAATGCAAAGAAGTGCAAGATCATGCACATAGGGAAGAGAAACCCTGAAACAACCTACAGGCTGGGAGGGGAGTTGCTGGCAGTCACACGGGAAGAAAGAGACTTTGGCATCATCATCACCGATGACCTGAAATCATCCAAGCAGACCATTAAACGGTAGGTAAGGCTAGGAGGATGTTAGATTGTATTAGTAGGTGTATCACAAGTCAGAAGAGGGAGGTAATAATCCCTCTTTACAAGACACTGGTTAGGTCCCATCTGGAGTACTGCGTGCAGTACTGGAGGACACACCTTCACAAGGACATTAACCAAATTGAGTCAGTCCAGAGAAGGGCAACCAAAATGGTGCAGGGACTTCATCAGAAAACATGAGGACAGATTTATGGTGCTCAATATGTATACCCTAGAGCAAAGGAGGGAGAGAGGTGATATGATCGAAACATTCAAACACCTTAAGGGCATTAACGAGGTGAAAGAGTCTAACATGTTTCAATATAAGAAAAACAGCAGAACAAGAGGACATAGCATGAGAGTAGAGGGAAGCCAATTAAGGGGTAATGTGAGGAAGTTCTTTTTCACAGAAAGGGTGGTAGATGCATGGAACGGCCTACCTCAAGAAGTGGTGGATATGAATACAGTGCAGGGCTTCAAATAGGCATGGGATAGGTATAAGGGAGCAATACAGATGAGTATGAATAGATAGGCCATTGACAGAGCAAAGGCTGATGGCACATTTATAAGCAGGGCCCCTAGTGCTCTGCGGCAGAATTTTCCGATTTCTGTGGCATGATTTATTCATTTCTCTGGCAGAACACAGTCCTGCCATTGGTTAAATATGATGTGATGTCATCAATGACATTGTATGCCGAGCATAGAGGAGGGGCTTCAGGATAAACGAGATGGGAAAGAAAGCCTGACACTATGGAAAAACAGTATATTCGAATAAAAATTCACCAAAACAGTGAATTCTGCTGCAGTATATACATTCTGCGGCATGATGCAAATTCTGCAGAAAATTCTGCAACCGCAGAATCGCAGGAACCTTGTTTATAAGGTAGAAAAGAAATGGGCAGACTGGATGGGCCTTGCGGTCCTTATCTGCCATCAACTTCTATGTTTCTATGTAACATTCCAACAATGTACACACAACTCAACAGTTCCAGTATGGAGTTGGACCACAATCCTAAGACTGTTCTGCATACTGACTCTGTCTCAGCTGGTCCCAGTATTGAATAAGGTAAATCCATACAGCAAGTTGTGCATCTTAAGCCCCCTCCCTCTAGGAGCTGCATGCATATGCCCAGCAAACATTCCAGGCCACCAATTAATAAACAAATACATAATGACCCAACTGTGCACTTCTAAGCGTGCTTTATGAACAGATTTCAACAATGTCCATAAAAGTGTCCAAGCTGCAGCAAGAAAAAAAAATGAGATGACGGAACAACAACTTTTCAGGAAGTAAAGCTCCGAAAATTTTGAAGTATCCTAATATCTAATCCGTAGTAGAGCGTAAACTGCTGGCCATGCGGCTTACAGTACAATGGAGGAAGAGCAGGGCAGACACTTTACCACACAGATGGCACCACTGAAGAGAGCTTCCCTCTGTGCTCAACCCAGAACACCTCCTATTGCATAATGCAAACAGCATGTATTTAACATTAGTGAAAACCTGTGGGGATATATCCTGTATGGATATTCAGCCCACTCTCAAATGACCCACAACCATTACCCACCACTTCATAGCTCCCACAACCCTTCCTATTAAATTACCCCTACTTAAAGGGCCAATACATTAAAAACAGTTCAACCTGATCAGCATCTGAGTATTCATGGGTAGCAGAGTCCCTTATTTTTTTCTATTAGTTTGCCTGCTTATTTGGGGTCATTGAATAAATAGATCTTCCCCAAATAAACAACCTTCAGTCACAAAAGGTACTGAAATGCATGGGATACCCCTAATGATCTCAGCAGGGACAGGAGGCTGTCAAAAGCCTTCCTTGCTCCCTGGAAGCATAGCTAAAGGTACAGTAAATAGACACTTTGCTGCCAACATCCAGTTCAGTAGGCCCCTGTCTTTGCAACCACCAGAACTCTGTCTGCTCAAGTTCACTTGACAGAGAAACTGAAAATGTAAGAGAACCAAGGGTCCAAATTTACATACACAGCCTGTTCCCTGTACAAGTAGAAACAGGCTAGTGATGCATTTTTCTCCCCGTTTGCATGGTGATGCATATACATTTTAAAAGCTATGCTGACCGTGGTATATCTAAAGCCTCCACCTGGAGCGCACTTCTGTATTCTGTTGGCAGTATAGCCTGGAGCATTACTTCTCAGACTTAGTCATAGTGAGCCTCCCCAAAGCCACGGAAACAATCTTGAGCCTCCACCAAATACTGAAATAATTTTAGGTCTCCCCATAGAATAACATACTTTGCACAGTGGAGCAGTTGGCGCTCATGTTATTCAGCTTATTGTAACCCGCTACCCAGCCCACTTGCTCTGCTATTTTGACTCTCATACTATTGTTACTCCTTGCTGCAATACACCTTCATGGATCAGAGTTCTTTCTTGGTCTGTTCCCCCTCTATCTGGGATAACCTTGCTACCCACATTTGCCCCTCTCCTGGCCGTTAAGCAACATCTCAGAGATCCTTCTGCTCCCTCCTGCGCTTGCGCCCATCACCTCTCTGCTTAACCCTTGTATTTGGGCTGTTCTAGCACCAATCTGCTTGGTCAGTTGTTACCTCTCTATTTGTTCACTGCTCCTATTTGTTTGCACTATTGTTCGTTTTGCACTGCTTGACTGTTTTGCAGTTATCTTTTGAATTGTACCCACTCCCTACCCTTCCCCAGGTATACCTGAAATGAGCCCTGACTCAGTGTGCCTTTCCTGATCACTGTTTTGTAAATACATACATAAATTTACTTACTAGTATTCTCTTTCAGTTTGCCTCATCCCTTCACACACAATAGTTAATAATAATAATTTTATTTCTAAAGCGCCTTTCAAATTTCCAAGGCACTGTACAAGCATAATAAAACACAGATAAAACTTCAGTCTCACAATAATACAACACAATCAACAATCCAAAAAGGCAGACTGATACAAAATTTAAATATATTGCTTTTTCAGACTTTCTTGAGCCTCCCCAGAAGAGGTTGGGACCTCCCCAGGGAGGCCAGCATTACCATCTGAGAAACCCTAGCCTAGAGGTTAGAGTAACGAGCTGTGAATGAGCTTGGTACATCCAGGAGACCTGGGTCTGAGTCCCACAACCTCTACTTGCATACTGTGTGACTGAGCAAGTCAATTAACCACCCCAGTGCTCCCAGCTCGCCCCTGAAAACGGGCACTTGTGGCTAGTGGGCAGTTACCAAAGAATAAAATTAAAAAAAAAGAATTTGGATAGTTGCTGTGCGCCATGAGACTCGGGGCTGGGCATTAAGTATAGGCTAGCTAATCCCTCCCACCCAATGCCTATTAACTGCAGCCAGGAACACAGCATGCTGCTAAGATGTCCAGTCTCCCACTCTGAGTGACAAGAGGAGTGGGCAGCTGCACAGTGTACTACTACTACTACGGCTTTATCTAGTAATTTGAGTTGAGGTCAGCTCGCCCCAGACCTACAGAGCACAAGAATCTAAGCACAGGAACCAAAGACGGCCTGTGACTGACAACAGGAAGTGCAGACAGGTGGGTGAGTGCAGCGTTGCCTGTACAGTACACCTGTGGGGAGGGGGCCAGGAGAAGACACAATGACTGCAAATCTGCAATCACAGAAGTGTCAAGAAAACTCTTGGCAGCCTACCCAGAACGCCTGTCTGTGACTTGCACAGTGTGTAGTTAGTGAACAGTGTGGTGTGTTTTTCTGTAACAGAGTTCACAGATCTGACAAAATGCATGTGCATGTATAGGCAGCATACGCAACTGTTTTTGGAGGAGACAGACAGACATCTGAGCACAGAGTCAGAGTATTAACTAATCACCATTTCTAACCTAAATGGAGAATAAACTTGGCATCTATCAGTACCCTCTTTCAATTTTTTTTTTTTTTAATCATTTTTTGAGCAGATAACCCGACTCTGATCCATGTAACTTTTTTGCCACATGTGCCATTGTGCAAGTACTAAAAAGTAATTTTTACCCCTGACAAGAACCCTCAGATTCCTCCCTCCGTCACTGAAGGGTGATGCTGTATGCTCTTGTGTACAAATCGGCAGTAGTTCCATCCTCAAATGCTCCCCCAGCCAGCATCCTGCAAATTCACAAGGTTCTACTGCTGCCACACCCTTCATGTGACCCAAGACGTGAACATGTTTGGCTCTTGTTTTATTCTCCAGAGCCTTCAGTCTGAACTGGAACAGTTAGAAACATAGAAGCTGACAGCAGAAGGAGACCACCAGGTCCATCTAGTCTGCCCACTGTCTTTTAGCCTAGCCTTCTAACTGCCCTTGGGTTTGAGGGCTCCCTTGTACCTGTCCCACACATTCTTGAAACCTACCACTGTGCTTGCCCCCACCACCTCTACAGGCAGGTTGTTACAGGCATCCACCACTCATTCTGTGAAGAAAAACTTCCTGGTGTTGGAGAAGAACTTCACTCCTTGCAACCTTAGATCATGACTCCTGGTTCTGCTGCCCTTCTTAAATTGGAAGAGATTGTCTAACTGTACCTGGTTTATGCTTTTATGTACTTGAATGTTTTGATCATGTCACCCCTCTCTCCTCTGTTCCAGGGAATACATGTTCAGTTCTTTCAGTCTATCCTCGTGCAGTCCCTGAATCATTTTTGTTGCCCTTCTCTGCAGTCTCCACTCAGTCAATGTCCTTTTTGAGGTGGGCCTCCAGAACTGGACTCTGTATTCTAGGTGAGGCCTAACCAGTGATCTGTACAGCAGCATGATTACTTTCTTCTTCTTGCTAGTAATTCCCCTCCCACTGCATCCCATCATATCGCTGGCCTTTAATGCTGCCTTCTCGCACGGTTTACCTACCTTCAAGTTGTCCGAGATAATGATTCCCAAATCACTCTTGGGTGGAGGCAGCTAGTCTTTCCCCTCCAAGGTAATATGCCTTATTTGGATTTCTTTTTCCTATGTGCATGACTACACTTTTTGGCATTGAATCTCAACGGCCATGCTCCAGACCATTCTTCCAGTTTCTTGAGGTTAGCTTCCATCTTGTCCACTTCCTGCTGGGTGTCGACCCTGTTGCATATTCTGGTGTTGTCTGTGAACAGACAAACCTTTCCCTGTAGTCCGTTAGCCATGTCCGATATGATTTGATCAGGCCCAATGAAGTATTAGTCTCCCAGAGGGCTGTACCCGCGGCTACTTTGGCCTCATTCGGAATCATGCTAGATCGAGTTTTAACACCTGGTCAGTCCATTACTGAACTCCTGCAACTTGATGTCCATGGTCACAACTCTCCTCTAGTGCTTTTATGGCCATCACCATGTCATTAATCGTAAAATCTTAGAAACTTTAGTCCCCTTTACATGCAGTGATCTGTATCGGAACCACTGCAGCAGATCAACTGCAACATTACATTTTGTGCATGTACAAGGGATCCGCTCTGCAACACGTGAGCATTCACTGATTCTGCATTTCCTGCTTTTCTGGGTTCGCGGAGTCTTGTGCCGTTCTACCCTGGCATGCAATCGCGTCTTTCCACTCATTATGCTAGTCTGACCCTGGTTGTACGTCACTCCTCACCTTCTGCAAAAGTTAGAACAACTCTGAATGGCCATTCTTCCTTGATTTCACTATAAAGCTACAAAGTTCAATGTAGAATTTGTTTGGGGGGATTTTCTGTAACAAATTCTGTTGAAAAAACATTAGAAAATTCCTACATGTGGAATTTTATTTGTTATTTAATTTGCACAGTAATTCACAGGTCTCAGAGTACACTTTTCAGCCCATAACCTTGGACTCCACATAAATTAAGGGGGACAATTTTTCCAATGCTTTAAACAGAATTCGTTAGGGAAAAATCCTCCCCAAACGAATTCTGCACTGAACTTTGTAATTTTTTAGCAAAAATCAAGGAAGAATGGCCCTCCAAAGTTCCGATTTAGCTTTTGCAAAAGGCGCCGACTTGAGATGATATGGCCCAACCCTTTAATGTCCTGGCTAGCAGAAAACACTGCTGAAATGCTGGATGGGTCAAGAAAGCAAAACAGAAGCTCCGTGTAGAAGGAGACAGCGCAGCGCGTGGAGTGGAACAAAGACCAGCGATACAGCTCAACACCATGTAAAAGTGCCTTTTATTCCCCACCAGGAGCTGCTTTACCTACATGGCTGGGTGGGCCCTGCTGCCTGCTGTCCCTTCTTTCCTCCATTGTCACCTCCTTCCGATCACTCATGGCAAATTCCTTCAAACATGCTACATATACTCAAAGTGTATTTTATCTAACCGCCAGATTCCATTTTACCCAAAGTAAAGAGTTTAACATATCACTATTTGTATCCTCCCGCTGTGGAAGCGGTGGTAGTCGTTCAGCAGCAGCACCCACACCCCCGGACCAGGTCCGGCCAGCGACATGCTCTCCTCCATGCAGGCAGGCACACTCAGAGTGCGCCCCTCCCCCCCCCCGGACCTAACACCTGGCAAAAGCACCTCAAGAGTCCGGGGGCGCAGGGTACGGCCATCAGCCACCACGATAGCCACGCAATTTTCCACCATCTTTTCTCTCCTCAGAGCCAGTCATGTAATGGTGTGCTGCACCTACATGCCAACGCCTGCCGCACTCCATCTCATGCTGTGCTGCTGTCTGCAGTGCCCCCTGGCCTTCGCTAGGTGTCGCTAAAGAGCGAGGTACACTCCCTACCATCCCCAAAGGAAGGAGCGCAGTCATGGGATGCTCAATCCTTCCTCTCCCCTGCCAGCCCCAGCGATCAGAGTCAGTTCCCGAACCCGGGTCACCGGCATGATGCAAGGTGTGGCATCCAGCGCCTCTACCCTCAGCACCAACGGGCTAGCCAGTAAAAGAGTTTTATATAAATATTACACTCTGAACGAGTTCCCAGAGGGAGAGTCGACTGAGCAAGTCTTCTTGTCTGGCAGTTAATTCCGCCCCAACCATTCAATTACTAAATGCAATGTTATAATTCAGAACAACATCAGAGCTTCACTACTTGAGAGTTACCCCCTAAGTCTAGGCAGTATGATCATACAGGAAGGGCAGTGAAATACCCCAGATACTACTGAAGATTTTTAGGGCACCAGCAAAACTATACTGCTGGTTACACAATTTAAATTCAGCCTTTTTAGCTGTAAAAGCTTCACAAGTCGAGCAGGATTTTGCAGTTTTACCTGTTTAACTTTGTCTTCGAAGTCTGTATCACTCTTATCATATATCATCTGAGCTAGGCGAATCTGTTCAGCTGTGGCCTGTAAAACAAACATAAGCATTAGTACACAAAGCAAGGCTATGGTTTCCTTTTTAACAGTACATCTGACGCACATGCATAATATTCTGTCTACTGTTGCCACACTATCAGCATCATCTCATCTGCTGATTAATTCAGAAGGTTTATGGACTGTAGAATTCAAACTATTCAGAGATATCATGAAAGAAGTACTGATTCAGCACAGTACGTGCTACAATTTTCTTTAAAAAAGTTAAGAGGACAGCTAGGAAGCACAGCAGTAGCCTTTCTACTCACTACTCCAACACCCTGGGTTCGTAAATGGACTCTGGTTGCTAGCTGGGGGAAGGAGGAATAGGCATCCCATGGATGGCTCTCCTCCCTTGACGAATGTGGGGATTATGTCCTCCGTTATCTGCCTTTCACCTAGTGGAAGCTGGGTGGTAGCACAGCTTAGGCAAGTGGAGGAGAAGGCACCACCAGACAGAGATAGTACAGCTATGCACCATAGCATGTGTATGTCACTGCATGCCCTCAACCCTCACAGTGAGAAAAGAATGGTGGAAAATCCACACTCTGCAGGATGACATCCAGCGCAATGTAGGCCTCCTATTACCAACTAGACACCCGCCTCCACAACCAGATCCAGACCCCATCAGTAAAGTTGTGTTCCCTGGGAAATCCACCACAGGGGACAAGCCAGAGTGGGATGACTCACCACAGTAATGATGTTTCTCCTAAAAGGTTCATTAGCAAGCCATGCAAACTGTACCATCTCACCCAGATATTTTGCACCGGAGATAGAACTTAAGATTAAAGTTCAAACTCCGTAATCTGGTCCGACTTCCCGTAGTGTTCAAAAAGTAGATTTACAGCTGAAGACCAGACAGGAGCAGTGACCACTCAATCTATGCTATGTGTTTTACTATATTTAAATGTAATAAAACATTACAATAACCATACGACAAATAGTAAAAACTGCAAAGTTTGAAACAATAAAAGCTCAACAATATTGAAGAAACATCTCTTAACTTTAACCCTTTGTATACCCAGATTATAGAAGGGGAGGTAGGGAGGGCTTATATGATTAATATACCATCTAGAAGATTTCTGTTCTTCAGAACCTTTTCCTTAAAATTCCTTCCAGCAGCGCCCTATGGTATCAAAACCATCCATTATTTAACCCAACCCAAAATGGGCACACAAGATGGACAGAGCTAGGCAGGTTCTAGACCCTGCCTCTCAAATCACTATTTGGTATCTGCACATTTGTATGACATCAACAACACTCCATTGTTGTTAGAAGAGAAAGTTACTCACTGTAGTAATGTTTACCAAATCTGGCATCCCTCCTAGTCTGGTTACATAAAACCAAGCGGCTGTTTTACACACTTTTAGCAGGGGGTATACCCTGAAAGCTGCTACAGTGCCAGATGTAGATGTACTGCAATGTGCTGTCAACCCTTTCAGTGGCTCTTTACCAGCCTTTTTACAACTCAATAGTAGAGACAATCCAACAAGAGAGGATATCATGTTTTGCTGCTGGTTTTCTTTTATACCTACTACTCCATAAGTGACGAGCCATTGAGTTTAGTTCTGGACATCTCTGCCCTTTGGCTGTAGAAACTTGAAGCCCTTTTCACATCTCCTACATTGAAGTGAGGATCTGGAAAAACAAGGCAGTGTAGCAGACTGATTCATGGGAAAACGTGAGATGAGGAAACCACAATAGGTTTAAAAAAAAAAAAAAAAGTCACGTCTGTCCTAAGCAGCACCTTACCCCTGTGGAACACAGATTTGGGTCTGAGCTCTAGTGGGCAAATGCAAAGCCACAAGATGTCAATGCATCACTATTTTGTTTATCAGTTACAATCCTTCTGCAGATTCACCAGTGACTATTGTCACCCTGCACTGCAAATATCTCTACCATCATCAATTTCCAAGCAAACAATATAAAAAAAAAAATCAGGTAGAAAATAACTGATTTACCTACTAGTTGCTAACCATTCCCAATTTGTGCTCTGCAGTAATGTACTGAAAGGACACTACCTGATGCAGCCCTGCTAGTTCCTGCCACAGTATTATCTTCCTGCCACCTGTCTGCCTGCAGATGTAATCACAGGTTTAAACTTATCACCAAAATATTGATGCACTGCCAGACTGCCTGCTATGGAAGGGGCAGCCAGCACCAAAATCTTCAGGTGATGCAAGTGTTGTCAGGCAGGATGGAACTGCACAATTGAGCATTAGTCTGGGCATTGTTGTGCAGTTCAATTCAGTTCACACACTGCTTTTAAGTCTAGACACACTAGCCTGGTTTAGGTAAAATGGTTTTAAGAATGGTTCTTGAGAACTGTTCTGTACTCTCGAAAGGGCCTAAGGAAAGTCAACACTTACCTGATTTTACACACATTCACCAACAAGGTAAAACAGGCAGGCCAGCACAAGCCAAAACTCAGGGCTTCTGTGCTCCTTTTTCTTCTACTCTACTTGAGAAGCAAACCAACAGAAGGAACAAATGAAAAGCCCCATTCTCAACTGCAATGGCAGTTATAAAGTGATCCTTGTGACCACTTCAACAAGCATGGAGATCGTGACCCCATCGAGTCAAGGCTAACAGTCTCAACACCTTCCCAAAAGCCTGCAAGACATTACAAGAGGGCGGGGAAAAAAGTGGACGCCTCCAAGAAAATGGCCTGCAGGGCCATACACAGAGGCATGGTGGCAGCCCTCACGGGCTGTCACAGACATCTCTGCCTCCATCTGGTTACCCCCTGTTATAAAACAACAGCCCGCAGAACTGCTACACACTAATAAAAGTAAAAAGAACAAACAGCAATGGATAAGTTGACATCTCCTTCCACAGGTCCAAAGATGACAGACAGATGGGAAAGAACTGAGGAGTGATGGGGCCACCCACTTTAATATACAGGTAGATGCCACATTCATCGTGAGTGGCACCCCCCCCCAGCAAAAGTTTCTATGTGGCCCTATCGCTGATGGCTTATAGCTAAAAAGGTGTGGCCTCTAATGGAGGAAATATCTTCCAAGAAGATCTACTATTAGTTTGACATCAAATTTGTTAAAAAAAAAAAAAAAAATCTGAGTCTTTTTTAATGTTTCAGCATACTTGCCTCAATGGCCTCTAATTTGCTTTTGTGACACACAGTGCAAGAAACTAAAGTAAGCCATGCTTGTTTGCAAATGTTGATAAATCACAAACCTGGTGACATCAACAGCTGAGAGAGGCCCAGCTGGTCATCATCATGTAGGAAAAGAGGAGGCCTGGACAGCGCTGGATAAGTTGGCAGAGACTGACCAGCTGGCACTCAGACAGAAGAGAAGGGAAAAGGTTGTGTTCAGAGCTCAGCCTGCAGACAGTGAGGGGGTCAAGTTGCTGCTTAGTCAGCATGCAATGAAAAAGCCTGGCCTTGGTCAATAGATAATGAAGACTAGAGTCCCTAGCCCCTCATGCTCTTATAAAAGGACCCTTAGTGCAACCAAATAAATCAAGTCCAGAAAACATTTTAAGAATAATAAGTAAAACTTTTACAACAAAATATTTTACTCGCACACATGCGTTACAACCCAAGGGACACATTACAATACAATCTACAAAACGACCATACTTTTACATACATACATAGTACAAGGCTGTCGAATGGCCCAGAAGCTACACATCATACTGCCATACCTTCTTTGGGTAGTGCAAAATGCATAGCCCGATATGTATTTTAATTGCCAGGTACTAGTTTAGCTTTACAATTGTATGTATGACCTAAATTTTACGAACTTTGATGTATTTTTTTTTTTATGTATGTAATTCGTTTTTCTAGACTGTAATGAACTTCAATTTTTGAAAGCGTAATAAATAATAAGAAAAAATTACTTATAATAATATTGTTTCTTCCAGGGGATCCCTCAGTATGCTTTGACTTATGCAGGTTTGCCAGCTGGTTTAAGCTGCCCCCAAGATGGAACTTATGCTAATGATGGCACGGCATTAGCCAATCAGGCTGTAGTTGAAGACTGCCACCTGTAGCTGATGTTAGTGTCAGATTTATTTTGTAGCTTGAGGGGCAAAAGGTCACAATCCCCAACCCACTTCTAGAACTATAGAAAAATAAAACAGAAAAAACAAACCTATAGGCGAGCTATATACACCATGCTTCACTGTGACACGCCACAAACGTTATGGCCCTCCAGTAAGAAACTGGCCTGTGCCAGACTGCAGAACAGTTTACAGTAAGGTTATAGCAGGGGAGGAAAGGTGGTAGGGTCAAGCATACGGAGGGATTCCCTGGATGAAACAATATTACTACGTTAAGTATTTTTTCTTCTCACCCCAGGAATCCCTCAGTATGCTTGACTTAAGCAGATTACAAAGCAACATTGTTGGGCGGAGGGAACAGAACCTATTTTGGCAACAGGTCCTGCAAGACTGCAGTGCCAAATCTGGCATCCAATCTGGACTGTACATCTAAGCAGTAGTGCTTTGTAAAGGTATGTACAGTCTTTCAAGTAGCTGCTTTGCAGATGTCAAGCAAAGGTATGTCCCTTTGTGCTGCCACTGAGGCTGTAGTGCCCCTGGTAGAGCGGGCTTTGAGATGGCTACCTGCCAGCCTTACTGTAGCAGAACTGGATTCAAGAGACTATCCAGCAAGAGATGGTTCTCTTAGAAGCTGGCCTGCTTTTGCCTACCTCGCCATAGGTGAGCAACAGTTGGGTGTCTGAGGACCTGAGCGGCTTAGTGTGCTCTAGGTAGTAGGACAGTGTTCTTTTCACATTCAGGCTGTGAAGCCTATGCTCACCAGGAGTGGATTTCTCTGTGGAAAAAGACAGGGAGAGTTACAGATTGGGAAGAAATTTCCTACTGGTCCAAAAACTACTTTATCTCTGTGGAAGATGATGTAGTTAGGTTCAGTGCAGTTTGCTTGCAGCTCTGATATCCTCCTGGCTGAAGTGGTGGCCACCAGGAATACTGTTTTCCAAGTGACATGCTTTAGGTCTGCTGTAGCCATAGGTTCAAATGGAGACTGTCAACTTGGTTATATACAGGTTCAAGTCCTGGGGGCTGGGGGGGAAGACGGGTTCCCTAAGTGGGGGTTGAAAGTGTATCAGGTCCTTAAAGAATTATTTGAAAACAGCTTGAGAAATTATCGATTTCTCCTCACCTGCTGAAAGGGCTGCCAGGTGGACTTTCAGGGATGAACCCTTGAGGCCTGATGCTTGTAGGTGAACTAAATAATCTATTATGGAGGACAGGTTAAGTTGCAGGGGGTCAATATGTCTGTCTTTACAGAATCTCTTCCATTTGGAAGCATAGGTCTTTTTTTGGTACTTGGTTTCTCAGCTAGTCCAAGGATTCTTAGAACTGGTTCTGAATACTGAAAGTCTGGTAACTCTAGCTCTTCAAGGCCTTGAGGCGAAGAGAGTCTATGCTGGGATATGTTATCCCCGTCTGATGCAAGGTCAGGAGACTGTGGCTCGAGGCAGGCGAATGGGCCATCTGACTGACAGGGCGAGGAGCAGAGAGTACCATGGCTGCCTTTCCCAGTTCAAAGCCACCAGGATCATTGTTACTGGCTGCCTTCTGAGCCGGAGGAGCACTCTGAGGATCAGGAGAAATGGAGGAAAAGCACACAGGAACCTCCCTGTCCAGTCCAGGGACAGATCACCTAATGGCATGAGGTCCAATGACACAGGCCTGCAACAGTACAGGGAAATCTGATTTTGTTTGGAGGCAAAGAGTTTTATCTCTGTGGTGCCCCACCTCTTGAAGACTGTAGCCAGCACTTGTTTGTTCAGGGTCCGCTCGTGGTGGCCCTGGCTGATGCGGCTCAGAGAGTCTACCAGCACGTTGTCCTTGCCTGACAGGTGAATGGCAGTCAGCTGCATGTGCAGAGTGTAAGCCAGTGACCAGGATCTTCATGGCCTCTATGCAAAACTTTGAAGATCTTGTGTCCCCTTGCTTGTTGTTTTAGAACATGGTGGTGGCATCTGTCTGTCCTGATTTAGACAAGACTGGCTTTTTAGCTGGGGGGCAAACGTTTTTATAGCCAGATACACTGCCTTGAGTTAGAGGGGGTTTGTGACACTTGGACTCTTTGGGGTGAGATACTGACAACAACAAAAATAGAAAGGGACCTGGGGTAGTCATATCAGATGACCTAAAGGTGGGCCAGCAATGTGAGAAGGCAGTAAGGAGGGCTGGGGGGATACTGGGATGTATAGGGAGAGGCATCACCAATAGAAAACAGGAAGTTGTTGGCCTTCTGTACAGACAGTTGGTAAGACCACATCTGGAGTCCTGTGTACAGTTCTGGAGACCCCATCTCTGCAAAGACAGACAGGATGGAAGCTGTCCAGAGGAGGACAACCAAAATGATGCAGGGTCTGCATCAGAAGACATATGAAGAAAGACTAAAGGAACTAAAGATCTATAGCATCGAGGAAAGGGGGGGGGCATAACAGAAACGTTCAAATACCTCAAGGGAATCAACAAAGTCCAAGAGGTAGCATCTTTCAGAAAGATTGCAAAAACAAGGGGCACAATTTGAAGATGGGGGGAAGAGGGCTCAGAGGTAATGTAAGGAAGTATTTCTTCACAGAGAGGGTGGTGGATACATGGAACAGCCTTCCTGAGGAGGTCGTAGAGTCAAAAACAGTGGGGGAATTCAAGAATGAATGGGACAGACATAAGGCAATTCTAGTGGGGGGTAGAAGGAAGTAGGCTGTTGGTTAACTAGGATCTGCAGCTTATCAGTTAGGTAGGGAAATGGGCAGACTAGGTGGGCCAAGCGGTCCTTATCTGCCGTCAAAGTCTATGTTTCTACCACACCCCACTTATGGCCTGGTCTGCCAGATGTGCTCCCCAGGAGGGAAACATCTGTAGTGAGCACTCTGGAGGGTTCCTTCTATTGGAAGGGGATTCCTTCCCTGAGGATGTACCAGTCTTTGCACCAGTCCAAGGCTTGTAAGAGTCCTTGTGATTGGAACCAGCTTTGATGGTCTCTCTCTTTTTTGAGACCAATGAGCTCTCAGATTTTACTGAATGCGTCTCATCTGAAACCTGGCACCTGGAACTACTGCTGTGGTAGAGGCCATGTGGCCTAGAAATCTGAAGAAGTGCCTAGCTGGCCTTGGTTGGCCAAAGACAAAGGAGTCTGCCAGAGTCTGGAGGTTCTCTACCCTGTCTTAGCGGAAGCAAGGCTTATCCCTGCTGGGTATCCAGCTCTGCTCCAATGAACTCCAAGAGCTGAACTGGCTCCAACCGAGACTTTTCTATGTTGACCAAGAAGCCCAGTGACTACACAGTGAGCTGTGTCAGCTGAAGACTGAGCTTTTTGGGGGGACTTGTCTGCCATCAACCAGTCATCCAGATAAGGAAAGAAACACTTCCCATCTTCTAAGATGGGCTGCAGCTACTCCCAGGCACTTTGTGAATACTGGGGGCTAAGGAAAAGCCAAAAGGCAGTACTGCAAACTGGTACTGGCCAGAGCACAGTCCGAATTATAGATGCTTTCTGTGAGAGAGCCTGACTGGGATTTGAAAATGGGCATCTCTGAGGTCCAGGGAGGCTAGCCAGTCTCCCTGTTGCAATGAGAGGACTGCCACTGACAGGCTGAGCATTTTGAATTTGGGACTGACCAGGTGCTTGTTCAGGTACCCAAAGTCTAGAACGGGTCACCAGTCACAGTTTTTCTTTTGGGTGAAAAAGTATCTTGAGTAGAGGCCCTTTCCCGACTGGGAGGGGGGCACCTTTTCTAATGCATTCGCCAACAGAAGAGATTTGACCTCGGACTCCAACAGAATCATTTCTGTGGGGGTCAGAGGATTGAAACTCCTGTGTCCCTGCTGTGTGGGAAATTTCTTGAACTGCAGGGTAAGTCTTTGACCCACTACCTCTAGCACCCACTTGTCTGTGGTGATGTGTTGCCACTGATGGAGATAATGGGTCAGACTTCCCCCTACTAGCAGAGGGGAGGTGACCTGGGCATTCCAGTCAGGGGTTTTTCTTTGTACTGGGCTTCTGGTGATGGGGTGGGGTCAGTGCATTTCTGAGCCCTCCTACCTCTTCTTCTGAAGTATCCTCTCATCTGAGAGTAAGCCATGGACATAGGAAAGAAAGCCATGGGGTAATAACCTCTGCCTCTGTTCCCCTCTTAACTGGGGCCTTTCTTTTACTGCATTACTCTTGTAGGTAGTTTTGTATTCCTCTACATTCCTCATGCATGCCTCTGTCTTGTCCCCAAAAAGAGAACTGTTCTCACAGGGAAGTCCACAGCTTTAGTCTGGGTATCCTCAGAGAGGCTGGTGGTTCTCAACCATACAAACCTCCTGAGAGAGCTGGCTTGGGCCTTGGATCTGGAGGCAATGTTACAGGTATCTACAGCCATATGAAACTGGTACTTTGTGGCGTTTAAGGCAGTTTTAGCAGTTTCCCAGATCCTGAGCAATGTTATCTGGAGCTTTCTAGCCAATAGCCAGAACTGAGTTTCAGAGTGCCTTCTGGTACTGAGCTGTGTATGCCATACAAGTAGAGAAGTGGAGCAGCAGAGAGCCTGTGGTATACGATTTCTTGCCCATGGTGTCCAGTTTTCTAGACTCTGTCTGGAAGCTGGGATAAAGGGGGCACCTTAGCCTTATCACAGGCTGCAGCTTGTACCATGCCTTCATGGTCAGGAGTAAAGATATCCAGCTGGTACTTTTTGTTTTCTTATCCACACCTGGAAAGGAGGTGGGATCCTGGAGAAGTTAGACAGTGGCCCTGCGGAGGGACTTGTGAACTGGAAGGAGCAACTTCCTGGGGGGAAGGAGACCAATCATGTCTAGAAATTCTGCCTCTTCAGCAGTCTCCTGTATGGAGAGATCAAGAGTGTCCACCATCTGCCAGACAAATGTGTAATGGGAGGAAATCCTCCTCCTCCCCCTCCATTTAAAAAAAAAAAATAACCCTGGCCTGGGTCATGGTCAGTGGGAATAGGTGTGGAAGGTCCAGCTGGATCTCCAGAAAGATTACCCATAGCTTGAAAGGTCAAATAGCTCCCAAGCCTTTCCCATTTCCTCAGGGGAAGGCATATTTTGTTGTAATACCAGCATCTCCCCTTGCTTTTCAGTAGGAGGGACTGTTATCGGTTTCTCTTTTTGTTTCTTTTTAGCAGGCACTGGGTCAGACACCTGCTCTGTATGCGTCTTGTTTGGCTTCGTCTGAATTATTTTTGTTAGAAGACTTATTCTCTAGGGGATCCTTAGAGGACCAGGTTTTGGATTTATGATGAGAGGAAGACCCCTCTTCAGAAGGTTTATTAGAAGGGGAGGCAGACAGAGGCCATTATTTCTAGCCTTTTGGCTCTTTTCTTGACTATTTTAGAGCAAAATTTAGTGCAAAGTTCATAGTTAGCAGAAGTGTGACTTGGACCTAAGCACCTTAAACAAAGGTCGTGGCTGTCTGCCTCAGTCATGATTTTAAAACACTTAATGCAATTTTTAAATCCTGTAGGTCCAGTTCTCTGTTGGGGTCTATTTGACATGCCAATCTCACCAGAAGACCTTAAAATCTGTTCCCAGAAGGAAAAAAATAAAACTCTGTGGTCAGTTCCCAAGCGCAATGGGAGCACGTTATTGAACTGTGGAATAGCC
The DNA here is from genome assembly GCA_016271365.2 of Neoceratodus forsteri. Lineage (NCBI taxonomy): Eukaryota > Metazoa > Chordata > Ceratodontiformes > Ceratodontidae > Neoceratodus > Neoceratodus forsteri. Next base: position 624,270,067 of record CM057449.1, read on the forward strand.
TGCCAGAGGGGGAATTCAAGCGGGCATAGAACAGGCACTGCAGGATACTCAAGCAGGCAGCTAAGTGGGGGTAGGAAAACATGGGCAGACCTGATGGATCATAAGGTCCCCATCTGCTCACAACTTCTACGTTTCTGCTAACCTCTTCCATTTGAATGCATTGTATCAGCAAGTCAACTCCTTTCGGAAGACCTCCACAACATGGAGCACATCTTCTGAAAGACCCAAGGCCAGAAATTCTATCCGCTCAGGAACTAGGCAGAGAGGTGTAGGGATGTCTGCTCCGGGTGCAGGACCATCCCTGGTTTTCTGGTCAACTGATCTAGGCAAAGAAGCAGTTGCCACAGAGGTCTGCTGCTGAGGCCAAGGAGATGCGGGTACCAGAACTGCCTTGGCCAATATGAAGCTATAAAGAAAGATCAACCGTGCCTTGTCCCTCTGGGCCTTGACCACTACCTTGTGGATCAAGGGGAAGGGAAGGAAGGTATACACAAGACATGGGGTCCAACACCTTGCAACGGTATCATCCAACAGTGTCCCTCACTCTGAGGGGTGGGGCAGGCACAAAACAGATCATTTGGCATTCTCCCTGGAGGCAAACAGATCCACCAGAGGACTGCCCACAAGGAGAACAGTTGGTTCACAATGTGATTCACGGACCACTCGTGCGACATCTCTCCTACCTGAACTACCGTGACATGGATCGCCAGCAGATCTGCACCTAGGCTGCGCACGAGGCTTGAGGTGCGGTGGGCCTCCCAACAGAAAGGAAGGGAGTGTTTTGCCATGCCTGGTCTGGTAGAACATGGTTGTAGTGTTGTCCATCTGAACCTGCATGAACTGACTGACGAGAGGAACAAATTCCATCAGAGGAAGCTGCATTGTACAGAGCTCCAGCAAATGTATGTGGTGCCCAGACTCCTGGGTTGACCAAAACACGTGGGCTCCCAGGTAAGCTTCCCATACCACCAGGGGTGCATCCGCCACTTGCCTGACAATCAGTTCTGGGCAGACAAACTGGATTCCTTCCTCTAGATATTCTGGGACCAGTCAACACTATATGGCTTCCCACATTAGCTAGTTCACGGTGACCAGCTGGTCCAAGTTGCCTAAGTGCTAGGACCACCAATGGCCCCAACTCCCACTGCACGTGGCGCATCCTCTACCAGATCCAACGGACCACACTGTCACAGGGCGGCATGTGCCCTAGCAGCCACAGGAAATCATGGGAAGGGCACAGAGTTCAACCTGAAATGATCAAGCAAAGAGAAGATTTGCTGCCCAGTCTGCAGGGAGGCAGGCAGGCAGGCCTTGGTCCACAGGCAATCTAATTCTGCCCCAATGAACCCGATCACCTGTGACGGTACCAGCTCAGACCTGTCCAGGGGGAAGGTTACTGAGAAGGTAGTCGCTTTGCAGCTGGAGGATCATTTAACCAGCCACAGTATCTATGACCCTCTCCAGTCTGGCTTCAGGAAGTGGCATAGTACTGAGATGGCTCTTGTACGGGTACTGATTGATCTCCTGATGGCGAGAGATCAGAGAGCTCGTTCTATCTTGGTTCTCCTTGATCTCTCAGCAGCATGTGACACCGTAGATCATGGGGTATTGCTCGAACACCTGTGGTTTCTCTTTGGACTAAGGGGGGTGGTCCACAGTTCATTTCAATCTTTCCTGCTGGGTAGGACTCAGTAGTGTTGGGGATTTATTCATCGGCCTCTCACTGCCTGCGCTGTGGGGTGCCACAGGGTTCGGTGTTGTCCCCCATGTTATCTGCGGTGTATATGCTCCCACTGGGGGACATTATAAGACAGTATGGGTTGAGTTTTCACTGCTATGCTGATGACTCAGCTCTACATGTCTTTTGTGCCCGAGCAGGAGTCCGTTTCAAGTGCAGTGTTTAACAATTGCTTGCTGGAGATACAGAACTGGATGAGTACCAACTGGCTGCTGGAGATACAGAACTGGATGAGTACCAACTGGCTGAAGTTGAATCCAGGAATAACAGAGATATTGATAGTGGAGCCAGGGGTAAGAATGTCAAGCTCATGGGCGGGAAAACCCTCAGGTTTATTTCTGGGGGGGCCCTGCTAATGGCATCTGGCCAGGTGTGTAACATTGGTGTTGTGTTTGACGAGGGCCTGACCGTGAGGACACAAATGTCGGCCATAGTCAAATCATTCTTTTTCCATCTAAGGAACATAGCACGCGTGAAACATTTGGTTCCATTGGATGATCTTCCTACCCTGGTCCATGCCTTAGCTACCAGTCGTCTTGATTACTTCAATGCCCTTTATCTAGGGCTGCCGGGAGTGGATATCCGCCACTTACAGCTGGTGCAAAATGTGGCAGCTAGGTTGCTGACTGGAAGCCAGAGATCCAACCATATAACACCTGTGCTGCGCAAATTGCACTGGCTGCATGTACAGTGCGGATCACTTTCAAGATCACATTGACGACCTATAAGGCCCTACATGGGTTGGGACACCATTACCTGAAAGAGCTCCTGATTCCTTACTGCCCCTTACGCTCCCTCCGATCCTCTGGCGAGGGATTGCTAGAGATTCCCAGGGTAACCCTGAAAACATCTGGTGGAAGAACTTTTGCCTTTATGGCACCCACCCTGTGGAATTCTCTATCTTGCCAGATACGCAATAGCCTGATTGTACAAGGGTTTAAAAAAGTTCTTAAGACCTTTTTATTCAAACAAGCATTTTCAGAAATGTAAATTGTGTTTTAAATTGCTGTGGATTTTAATATGGTATGTGAAATTTTGTAAAGGCGCCCTGAGCTTTGGAAGGGCACCTCGTATAAATAAATGTTTACTTACAGGTTGACCAGCGGGCCCACATCTCAGCAGGTCTGAACAGCCAGATCTCTGGCCCTCTCGATCGTCTCTCTGGACTGTCCAGCCAGCTGTCAGTTGTCCAGGTATGGATCCCGCCCCCAAAAAAAAAAAAAAAATCACTCCTTGTATGCAGAAAGGCTGCCACCACTTGCAATGCACCCAGTGAAGACCCTGAGTGCCGAGGGAGACCAATGGGCATGACCTGAAACTGGTACAGAACCCTTCCATGCAGAGTCAGAGGTACCAGCAGTGGGACGGATGGACTGAGATGTGGAAAAATGCATCCTGGAGGTCCAGGGAGCAAAACTGCATGTTTTGCTCCAGAGACAGAATGATCTGATCCAGAGTGACTGTCCGGAACTTGCTCTTCCATATGAACTGGTTCAGATTGAGCAGATCCAGTAGGGAGCATGGATATGTAACCCTGATTAGCCAGGGAGTCCAGGACAGGGGCTATGGCTCCTTTTACAAAAAGCTGAGAGATGTCCTCCTAATGGGCAGTCAGCGTGTCCTGCGACACCCTGGACTCCCACAGAGCAGGACGTCTGTAAAGGAAGGAGAGCCTCAATGTCCAGAGGTAGCCCTCTGCCTACCACTTCTATCACCTACTTGTCAGATGTGACAGCAAACCAACGTGACAAGAAGTAACTTAACCGATCCCCCACGAAAAGCACAGGCAGGGACAGGATGGGTGGAGGTATCAATACCCCCCCACCCATCACTGCGCAGGTTTCTGCAGGGTCACCAGCTGCTGCGGTTGGAGGGGCACCCCCACTTCTTTTGGGGCCCTGGCCACTATACTCGGGCTTCGGGTGCCAGGCCTGGTCCACTGCTGCCAAGCATGCTGTGGCTGAAAGACAATACTGAAAAAACATTTTCTTAGGCTTTGTTTCTGGTTCTTCTAGGATGATGCCACAGAATCAAGGGCGTCACTGGACCGCTCTATACAAGCGAGATGTCCCTCCACCCAAGGGCTGAAAAGGTCAGTGCCCAAGAAAGGGACATCAGCTAGCTTATGCTGGGTGTCCACCATAAAAGTGGAGAGATGCAGCCAGATCCTGAGACCCATGGAGATGGCTGCTACGATGGCACAGGCATCGCCCATGTCCATGGCCGTCTGAAGCTGGTGTTTAGCCAGCGATCGACCTTGGTCTTGAACCATCTTCGACGGCAACTGCTAGTCAGCAGCGAGGTGAGGGAGGACTTTAAAGACTCCCAATAAGGAGTGACTGAAGTTGCCCATCATGATGGCGTAGCTTGCCTAACAGAGTCCCAAGGACAATGCAACGCAGAACTTTTGAGTGGCATGGTCAATCTTTCTGCACTCGTCAAGAGACTTGTCCATGTCCCCTTCACCCCCTGGATTTGTAGAAGGAAAGAGTCAGAAGCCAACCCTTAGGCCAAAGGGTGGTCTGAACACAGACAGTGACCCAGTAGGAACAGCATACTTGCTGATTACACCAGCGGAGGATGCCAGGCAGGATGCTGGATGCTGCTAAAGCTCCAGGACCAGTCCCAATATGGCCTCAGCCAAAGGCTAAGCACCTCCCAGGGATTCATCCCTGTCCAAAACATTTGTGAAAGAGTACTTGGACCTTTGCTGGACAGGCTTTAGAGGACCATTAATGGACTCAGACAGTAATCAGATGAGAACTTTCAAGCATGCGGGCCGTGGATGGTGGTCAGCTCTGTGAACAAGCCCCTGGTCATGGATGAGTCCCTGAGGAGGCCACAGACAAAAGATTGGAACTGTCCAAAGACATCTCGAAAATGGCCCTTGACCATTTCTCACCAGATACCACCCAAGTATCCTCTAAGTGATCTCCACCAACAGTCAGCCTGGTAAGCCAGCTGCCAACTGGGCTTCCTTGGTTGAAGTGCCCACCTTCGGCTGCGGTGATGGCAGCTCCACAATAGGAATGATTAAGCAGCTGCAGAAGCACCTGCGTGGTGTGGACCAGCAAGGGCATCACTGGCGGCTGCCAGGTGACATGGGGTCCCAGGGGTAGAACCCTACCCCATCCCCTGCAATAGTCCACTGTTGCGAAGAAGCTCCTCATAGCACTGACACATCTTCTGACAGTGCTTCTCCTCACCCAAGGATGAGTAGGTCGAAGGACATCAATGACAATGCCTCCTGCTCAAGTGGGGACGAGACCAGGATCGCCTCAACCCAACAGTCGATGTCGAGGAGAGCCTTCCAGCTGGTCGTGGCAGACAAAAACCATACATGTGATATCTCCCTCTTTAAGCAGGAGAGTCCTGTTGTTTTTTGACTGAACTCCCTCCCTCCTGAGAAACAAAATCTACTCAAGTAAAATTCTGTCCAAATTATCCATGTTTTTTGGGCAGATAGACATAAAATTTAAATCAGTGATGAACACTGTATCTGATAACTTTATATAACTAGTTATTTATTCTTTTTAGTGCTTATTCTTGACAAAATGAAATACATTCAATTTTTGTAATGACTTTTTTCTTATTTTTTGACGTCATTTAAGGACAAATTCATGACGTTATAGCACCTCCCTACTAACAGGCCAAGCTCCTTCCTAATTTGACATAAACCTCCCTCTTAAGCAAGCTGGACATATCACATGTATGCAAAACAGACGTTCAGCAAAATGGGCTTTGAAAGTTCGACTGCCAGTGGAGGCTCCTCCTAAGTTGACTGTCAGGGACACCAACTGAACCACCTCCTCCTGAATGAGAACAAGGAGCACCAGGGTCTGGGAGATCAAATCCTCGATCTAACCTAGTAGCCAACTGATATGCTTGAGGAAAATCTCCACTACTTCCTTGACCGGAGTAAAGATCGACAAGCCCGAGGGGGGAGGACCTCGATCTCTGCAGGTCCCGTGACTGGCATCAGCGGCACTTGTGTTTCTTGCTGCAGTCGACAGGGCACTCCCCACAAAGGTTTGGAAGGCCATGCACATTGTGACACTTGGACAGCTGCTTCTGATTAACCCATGTTTTCTGTAATATAAAAATGTGTTATTGAATGTCTCATGAGAGATGCTGAGTCTGTGGAATGACAACCCCAACCCCCCGAGATCACAGAATTTACCTTTGATAAGACTTCCTGTTTTGCATAGATTTTTTTTATATTCTGACAGGGAGGAGCTAGGTGACCTCACGCAAAGAGGTTGGCAAAGTCAGTTTTTAAACAGTATTCCATTTAAACACAAATGTTTGGACTCTGAAAAAGCAACATCAGGCACTGTTAGGAGATAAGTATACTGCGATAGGACATTTTGTCTGCACTTTTAAACCTGTTTTAAGTGATTTGTATGTTTTGTGATATACAGTTCTGTATCTACATTTTACATTTTATCTATTTTGAAGTAAACCTCTACTTTATAAACTACTTGGTGTGCCTTTGAATTTCTTTTTCTTGACAAGGGAAGCATACATGGTTAAAGCGGACATTGCAAAAATCTTACTGGGTTTACTAAACTGGGAAAAGGTAAGAATTTATTCTGAGGTCTTTAATAGAATTTTAAGGGTTCATTCTGTACACCAGGCTAGGTGCCCGTAGGCAAAAGATATCTGCCCCAAGAGCAGCATTATCTGAGCCTCTACATTGGGTAAGCCAACAAGAGGGTCACAGTTTGAATCCCTCCAAGACTTGAGACCAAAGGTTGATTCAAACCCACAAAACAGACAGGAGGGTTACCCTATTTCTGTTAATTGTTCACAAGACTGCGCTTGGGAGGTTGGCACTTTGGGAGTAGAGGGCTGGACTCCTGAGTGGGTTTGTGACATCCCCCAGAAACCTTCCAAGAATTACCCTCCGTCCTGGTGGCGCTGAGGGTTGAGGAGCTGTGTGCCACACCTTGTACAATGCCAGCAACCCAAGGTAACGAGCGAGCTCGGGCTGCCGGGGGGAGCATCTGGAGGACAGCTCTCCTCTCTCGAGAAGAGTGGGCTGTGGCATCCCTGCTACTGGTGACTCCCAGTGCAGGCTGGGGGAGCAACAGCATGGATCACCATGGAAAGGGTCAGAGGCAACAGCGGATGTCCGCGGGACGGATTACGGGCAGTGGAAGGAGCAGAGAAATAACTCAAAACCATTTTGAAAACTTCAAAAAAATAAAGTTCACTAAAATCTAAGCCCTCGGGCACCCTCACTTATAAAGAGGAGGATATAAAACAGGCGTTCTGCCAGTTCTATGAAGCATTATATGCGGCCCCTCCCTCATCTCAGACTCAGGAGGAACTTATAGCTGCCTCTTTCAAAAATCTTATTTTACCCACTGTAACAGATTCTCAAAGAGAAATTCTAGAAAGGCCAATTAGACCCAAAGAGATCCTTCTTCAGGTCAAACAACTAAAGCCTCTGAAGTGCCCAGAACCGGACGGGTTTGGTCCAGAGTGGTACAAGGCCTTCATCCCACAACTTCTCCCTAGTTTGTTGCCGGCTTGCCGTACAGTAAAAGAAGGAGAGATCCCACCCCCCCTCTTGGAATTATGTGGTATTATTGCCTTTACTTAAGCCAGATAAAGACCCTACCCTTCCATCTTCATATCGTGCAATTTCAATATTAAAAGTGGACTACAAGATATTCATGGCTATCAGGGCTAAGAGATTAGAACCCATTCTTACTACCTTAATATACCAGGATCAATCAGGTTTTATTAAACAAAGAAGCACTTTTGACAATTTGTGCCGGCTTACACTTCTTCTAAAACATATACAGGCTAGAATGATTCCATCCATTACAGTCAGCTTAGATGCAGACAAAGCATTTGATAAGGTAAGCTGGGAATATCTATGGGTTACCTTATCAAAATGTTTCTTTCCGCTATCTTTTATCTCTTGCATAAAGAATATATATACAGGTTACTCACCTGTAACAGGAGTTCTAGGAATGGTATATGTTGTTCATCCACACTGTCTGGCAGGTATCCTTGCTGCTTTAAATCTTGCCGGAAGGTCTTCAAGCTGGCTCCTCCCACCCACCCAGGTGGTAAAACTCTCAGCTCCGCCCCCTGACGCCAGAGCTGGCCCGCTGGAAGCTCAGGTTGTGCGTCAAAGCCGGGAGGTCGGGGTTTATGGGGATGAACAACATATACCATTCCTAGAACTCCTGTTACAGGTGAGTAACCTGCATTTCTAGGACATGGATATGTTGTTCATCCACACTGTCTGGCAGACTCCTAGCAGTTCTCCGGGAGGAGGGAGGCAAGGCGACACACCACTTAGGAATAGTGACTGGAGAACCGAGGCCCCAAAACCAGCATCCCTGCGTGACTCAAGGTCGATGTGGTAGTGGGTGATGAAGGGGTGTGCTGACTTCCAGGTAGCAGCCCTGCAGATTTCCTGGATAGGGACATCCCTGGAAGCAGCCACCAATGCAGCGGTATGGCGGGTAGAATGAGCTCTTATCCTCTGGGAGCTCCATGCCCGCCAACTTATAGCAGAGATCTATGCAGGAGGTGACCCACCTGCTTATCGTCCACTTGGCTGCAGGTCTGCCAGGTGCGGCTTCAGCGAGTGACAAACAGCTGGCGAACCTCTCCACAATTTCAGCCGTGCACTCCTTATGAGCTTTGCGCCTTCTAGGGTCCAGAGTATGGAGCCTATATTCGGCCTCCGAGGTGTGACTGGGGTAGAACACTGGCAGAGTCAACACCTGGTTAAGGTGAAACTCAGACACCACCTTTGGAAGGAATTTCGGTGGGCGCAGGACAACCTTGTCCCTGTGGAAGACTAGGTAAGGAGACTCTATGCAGAGCGCCTGGAGCTCTCCCATCCTTCTGGCTGACGTGATAGCCACCAAGAAGGTGGTTTTCCATGACAGGTGAGAGTTCACATCTGTGCACTGGTTCGAATGGCTTGCCCATGAGCTTTGCCAGTACCAGCAGTAGATCCCACAGAGGTGGAGGTTCTCGCACCAGAGGGGAATTGTGATCAAGGCCTTTGATAAAGTGCCAGACCACCTTCTCCTGCGCCACTGACTGCTTCCCGGCCCGCGCCCGGTAAGCCGAGATGGCTGCCAGGTGCACCCAAGGGTCGTCGACCTAAGCCCTTGCTGAGAAAGGGACCAAAGGTAGTCCAATATGCTCACCAAGGAACAGGAGGAAGGGTCCAGGCCCTTGCCTGGCACCAAATGGAAAATCTCTTCCATTTGAAGGCGAGCATTTTCTGGTCGACTCCTTACGGGACGCCCCTAACTATGTTGAGGACCCGCCAGAAAGACCCAAGGCCTGGAACTCTAGCCGCTCAGGAACCAGGCCGTCAGGTGCAGGGATTAAAGGTCCGGATGGAATACCTTCCCCTGATTGACTGAGAGCAGGTCCGGGCGAGCTGGAAGCTGCCTCGGGAGCCTGGAGCTGAGGCGGAGGAGATCTGGGTACCAGTACTGGCGGGGCCAGTCTGGGGCTATCAGAATCACCTGTGCCTTGTCTCTCCTTGCTTTCAGGAGCACCTTGTGCATCAAGGGGAACGGGGGAAAAGCGTAGAAGAGGGCCGGGGTCCACGGCCTCGAGAAGGCATCCCCCTGCAGCGATCCCTGCTGAGGGGGGCGGGCATGGAACAGCCTCAGCTTCGCATTCTCCCTTGAGGCAAACAGGTCCACCTGAGGTGCGCCCCAATGGGAGAACAGATCTTGAACTACCTCCGGCAGGAGAGACCACTCGTGGGACGCAGCCCCTATCCGGATTAGGGCATCGGCCAGGGTGTTGGAGGCTCCTGCCACATGAATGGCTAGGAGATCCGCCTCCAGGCTGCGCACGAGTGACCAGATGCGGAGAGCTTCCTTGCATAGAAGCATGGAGCGCGTCCCGCCCTGGCGGTTTAGATAGTACATGGTTGTGGTGTTGTCCGTCTGGACCCTGACCACTTGACCCCGAAGAAACGGAGCAAAGGCGGTAAGAGCTAGGCGGACCGCTCGGAGCTCCAGCAGGTTGATGTGGCATCGAGACTCCCTCAGGGACCAGAGGCCATGCACTCGGTGTCCCCCCAGATGGGCACCCCAACCCAGAGAGGCATCGGTCGATAGAGAGACCGTCAGCTCGGGGCGGACAAACGGGATGCCCTCCTACAGATGAACTGGAGCGGTCCACCACTGGAGAGCGTTCCACATCTCCTGGGTCACCGTCACTAGCTGGTCCAATGGATCGCAGCGTTGGGACCACTGGCTGGCCAGCCCCCACTGAAGGGGCGCGATGTTCCAGCGGGCCCAACGGACCACGCTGGTACAGGCCGCCATGAGACCCAGGAGGCGCAGGAAGTCCCGGGCAGGGCGCAATTGCCCAACCAGAAATGACTGGGCAAAGGAGGAAAGAACCTCGACCCTGTCCGCCGGGAGCCGTGCCCTGGCTCGAAGAGAGTCGAGCTCTGCCCCGATGAAAAGAATCACCTGCTTCGGCTCGAGTTCCGACTTGGCCTCGTTGATGAGGAGGCCGACCTGAGAGCAAACCTAGAGGGCCAGATCTCTGGACCGCTCCACCTCCTGTCTGGAGGGGGCTGCTATCAGCCAATCGTCCAGGTAAGGGTAAACCCGGACCCCTCGGCGCCGCAGGAATGCTGTCACCACTGCCATGCATTTGGTGAAGACCCTGGGAACTGGAGATAAGCCGAAGGGCATGGCTTGGAACTCGAAAAGGGATCCCTCTGCTCGAAAGCGAAGGAACCTCTGATGTGACGGACGGATAGGGACATGAAAGAACGCGTCCTGCAGGTCCAGAGATCAGAACCACATGCCATGTTCCAAGGATGGTATTATCTGAGCCAGAGTGACCATCCTGAAGGTTCGAGACCTTAGGAACTTGTTTAGGTCGTGTAGGTCAAGAATGGGGCGCCAGTCCCCCCGTCCGTTTCGTAACCAGGAAGTACCTGGACACGAACCCCGGGTTTGAGGGGGGGTCCGCCACCTCTCTTATCACCTCCTTCTCAAGGAGGAGAGCGATGTCTGCTCGGCGAGCTGACAGTGAGGCTTCGGACCCCCGAGGTGCGACAGCTTTGAAGGGTGGGGCCTGCTCGAACTCCAGAGGCAGGCCCTTTCCCACCACCTCCAACACTCACCGGTCTGTGGTGATAACAGACCAGGCGGAAAGAAAGTGGCGGAGTCGCCCCACGGGGGGCACCTGGGGTGAGGCGATGGGGTTGGGCGACACCCCTCAACCCGTCACTGGGCAGGCTTGGAGGAAAGACCGGCCGAGGGACCTCCAGGGCCTTTACTTCCCTGCTTCCTGGAGGAGGAAGCCGCGGGCTTGGGTTTGGGACGCCAAGCGCGAGCCTGTTGGCCCTGATGCTGCTGGGCCGGACGTGCCGCGCGCGCGGATGGACGAAAGGGCTTGGGTTGCGGTCTGCGGCCTTTGTCCCTCTGAGTGGATGAGACAGAGTCTAAAGTGGCATTGGACTTTTCGATCCTCTGGAGGTGGCCTTCCACTCCAGGGCCGAAGAGGTCGGTCCCCAGGAAGGGGACATCCGCCAATTTGTGCTGGGTATCCGCTGTGAAGGTGGATATCCTCAGCCATGCCAGATGGCGCATAGCCACTGCGGCCGCGACTGACCTGGCGCACGAGTCCCCAATGTCCAGAGCAGTCTGAAGTTGCTGCTTGGCCACCGCCCTGCCCTGGTCCCGCACCTGCCTAACCGTGGTCTGCAGGTCAGCCGGGAGATGAGTGACTACCTCGTCCAGGGAGCCCAACAGGGCATGGGAGAAATATGCCATAAGCACGGCCGAGCTGGCCTGACGAAGGCCAAGGGAGGACGCAGCGTAAACTTTTCGCCCGGCATAGTCCAATTTCTTGGACTCCTTGTCTGGAGGTTTGTCCACGTCCCTAGCATTTCTGGCACGCCGGAAAACGCTGTCGGTAACTAACTCCTTGGCTGAGGGATGTTCCGAGAAACCGGAGAGGGAACCAGTAGGGACCGCATATTCCCTGGCCATCCTGGCCGAAGGCGCAGGGCAGGAAGCAGGGCGCTGCCAGAGCTCCATGGCTGGGCTCACAATGGCCTCGGCCACAGGAAAGGCCTCCTAGGGGAATCCCCTCTGTCCAATATCTCTGTGAGGGGATACTTGGCCCGCTTGGATAAGGGCTCGAGCTGCATCCCGGTGGACTCCGAGATGAGCCTGAGCAAACCCAGGAAGGACGAAGGGCTGTCGTCCAGCGACTGACCTCCAGAGGACTCCAAGTCCACTCGCCTGGAGAAAAGGAAGGAATCGTCGGACTCAGAAGAGTCCGCAAAGAGCTGCCTCGGGCCTGAGCCACCCTCCACTTGCCGAAGGCGATCAGGAGTGAGGGTGACCGACAGCCTATGGGGCAGACCCTGAGCCGACTGAGAGTTCTTGGTCGGAGCCCCAAACAGCGGCTGTGGAGGCGGAGGTTCCACCGGAATCGGTGGAGCAGCTGGTTTTGGCCGAACAACCGGCCTGGGAACAGGGTCCTCGGGTAAGACGAGGGGTTGTTTCGGCCACTCCAGTGACAACCACTTGTGGCGGGAGGCGGCGTGGCTGTTCAGTCAGGAGGCATGTTGTACATGAGGTCCTCGTATGGGCGTCAGTAACCTTACGCTGAAGCCTCCCTCACCCGAGGAGGAGGGACGAGGACGAGTGGCGGCACTGCCACCGCAGTGCCGAGACCGCCTATGACAGCGAGACCGGCTGGACCGCGAAGAAGTCAGAGACCGAGAACCTCGGCCTTTCCGAGGACAGTGCGGGGAGGGGACGGGTGGAACTGGCTCCTCCCTCGGCTCGGAGGGTTCACCCAAGGACTCCGGAACCGGAGGCACTGGCAAGCCCGCGGGATCCTCAACTCCCACCGGGGGAACCGGTGAAAGGATTTTCGGCTTCGCCGCTCGACAACCCATCCAACGGGTCGAGAAAGATCTCAATCGACCGAAGTCGATGGCAGACAACTCTGGGAGAGGGTCCTTTCCCGCTCCCAAGAGCGTCGACGGAGGGACTTAACCTTGTCTTTCTTCTTGGACCGAGAAGAAGGTCCAGCAGACGTTGGTCCCCCTCTTCTAGTGGAAAGGGACAGACAAAGCTCCTTAAAGGAAGCTGTGTAAGAGGAACCCAGGGAGAGCGGGATAAATGCCGCGGTCGAGGAAGATGCGGCCCGCGCCGCCTCCTCTTCAAGGGCGATCATCTGCTCTAGCTGATCCGCCGAGCCCGCCACCACGGAAACCGCCGACCGGGCCTCTTTTGACTTCACCGGAGGAAAACGTTTCTCAGGGCGCCCCAGTTGTAAACTGGCAGCACGGTCTTCGAGGACGTAGGCTGAGCAGGAAGAGCACAGGTCGCAAGTCTGCGGGTTGTGCTCAAGGCCTAAACAGTAGACATATCTTCTGCCCGCAAGGGCACCTCCGAAAACCGAGAGTCGATCTGTCCATCGCAGCCGCGAGGGATAGAAGACCGAAGTCTATAATGCAAAAAACTTTTAAATTCGGAAAACCAAAGAATTAGGAACCAGTCTTATACGCAGAGCGTTAAGGACGGAACCTGAGCTTCCAAGCGGTAAGGAAGATCTGGCGTCATGGGGCGGAGCCGAGAGTTTTACCACCCGGGTGGGTGGGAGGAGCCGGCTTGAAGACCTTCCGGCAAGATTTAAAGCGGCAAGGATACCTGCCAGACAGTGTGGATGAACATATCCATGTCCCTAGAAATTATATACATATACATACACACACACACATATATATAGATCTCCCAGCATTATGGCAAATACTAGGAGATTTTAAAAAGATCTCAGGCTTTCAGTTAAATACAGCAAAAACAGACCTGCCTCCAATATTTTTTACTCCCTCTCAAGATCTTAAGAAATACTCTATTAAATGGTAGAAAACCAAATTTAAATACCTGGGTATTACGATCTCCAAAAATCTAAATTTAACGGAGCTGCTAAATTAAACCTTTGTCCATCCAAATACAAAAAGATCTAGGTATATGGGCTCGGTTACCCTTGACCTTTTTTCAAAAGAGAGAGACTGTCCGCATGATAATTCTCCCAAAATTATTATATTTCTTTCAGAATATCCCCACCTTATTCCTTCCAATTTTTATTTAAAATCATGGGACAAACTTATTTCAAATGTTATCTGGAACGGCCAGAAACCTAAAATCTCCAATTACCTCGGGGCGCTAACCTACCAAATTTTAGGTTTTACTCGATGGCATCTTTTTTTTTTTAAACTTTATCCTTTGGCTTTCACAGACATAGCACTCTCCTTGGAAAGATCTAGAGTTTGCCATAAATTATATTTATATGATAGAATATAAAGGTGACACTGGTCCCTGAAAATAAGTTGCCACCTCTCAGAGACTTTTCTTCACTTACAGTCCAAATACTGAAGTTGTGGTACAGACTGAAACAGCAAAAAGCCTTCAGGAAATTCTTTTTTTTTTTTTCCTACACACTGCAGAAGACGATAGGTTTCTCCCAGCATCCCTGAACCATACGTTCTCTAGCTGGAGAAGAGTGGGTCTTCAATTTTTTAAGCAGTTTCTATCCCTTCAGGCATTATGCCATTTGAATCTCGGCAAACAAAATCTGGCCCATCAAATAATGACCACTTCAGATATAATCAGGTAAGAAATTACCTACTACGCCAAAAAGAAATAAATACTAGATTGCCGCAACCCTTACCTCTGGCCTGGAAATATCTGAAAGACAATGTGAGGGGGAGTTTACGGCCACATCAGGTGTGTTTTTTATACAAAATACTAAAGGAAGAAATGGGAGATTCTACAATTTCTATCATGAATAGCTGGAGTAGGGACCTTGAGGTGGAGATACGAGAACAGAATTGGCTACGGGCTTCAATACAGGCATATAAAATTACTCGCGCCACTAGGTGGCGTGAATTTGCGTGGAAGTGCAGGAGACATTTTTTCTGTTCTCCTGCAACTCTAAATTAAGTATCTCCTACCCCCATACAGGGTTTGTTGGAGAAAATGTTCATGTAAAGTAGCTGACCATGGTCATATTTTCTGGTCCTGTCCCCTGGCCCTATTAACACCATTTTGGTGCTCTTTACAACAAGAAATTTCAGGACTGCATGGGAAAAGAGACTGAACTTGCAGTCGAACTGGTGTTGATCTCCATTTATCCCCAACATAACCCTCAGTGGCACTGAACCCTACTTCCTATATTTATTTTGGCAGCGAAAAAGGCAATAACTGGCATTGGCACGCCACAATCATTCCAACAATACACAACTGGAGAGGTTTGATAGCAGACTTTTATCATATGGAATCCTTAACTGCAAAACTCCACAATAAATTGGGACAATTCAAACTTTTCTGGAGACCTTGGGTGATATATATTTCTGTGTATGATCCTGATTTTGTCCCCTGAATCTTATATACAAGGAGGAGGGGTATTGGGGAGAAATAGGAGGAACCAGGTAAATTATAAAGATGTAGGTAAAACCTTGATTATTTGCCATTGGTCGAAGGGAGCCATCAACAGTAATATAGTAAGGGTGCACTATGTCAATACAGTTGAAATTGAACCATGGACGGTCTGTTAAGGTTCTAACTGACAATACATACATAGATATAAACTGTACATGAAACATGCTTAAAAAAAGCCCTTACCTGTTAATATTATATGTACTATCTGTCTGTGATTGAATCAATTATATATGTACCCGTCACCTTTGACTAATGAAGAAATTAAAAAATAAATAGAGTTCACACAGGTGCACTAAATCCTAAGCAAGAGCTGCCAAGGAGTTAGCCTGTTCTTCCAGCAGAAAAAAAGAAATCAGACGTCACGTGGGCAGAGTCGTGGATATTGCGAGCTGTAGTCCTTGATTTTAGAAGGGCAGACCAACAGGCTGAAGAAGCTAGTCAGGGATAAGTTAGTAGGCATCAACAACACAGATCAGATGGGAGGCAGTCAATGGGGCCATTCTTGGGGCATCTAAGCTATGCATGAGAATGGTAACAGAGACCACTGTGGTTTTCAGCAAGGGTCAGGGAAGAGGTGAAGGCTAAGAAAAAAAGCCTTCTACAAATTTAAAGAAAAGCAGGAGGAGGAAGAATATTTACTGAAAAATAGGGAGGCATAGAGGGCGGTTAGTGAGACAAAGACAAACAGAGCTGCGTACTGCAGAGGGGGTCAAGAGTGGAGAACAACAGTTCAGGTATATTAGTGAAAGAAAGGAGGGGAATTGTAAGGTGAAGGTGGTTGAGGCAGACAGGCAAAAGGCCGCTGTCCTTAATCACTTTTGCTCAGTTTTCACTAGGGAAGATGGTGGGCCCTTGCCAGGTAATGGCATCAAAGCAGCCAGAGTAAGGGGATCCCAGAGATAAGGCAGCCAGCATTTACTAGCAAGAGGGTCCTGAAAGGGCTGGCAGCCCTAAAAACTACACACATAGGAGCCCAGTGTGGCCCACCACCTGCAACAGAAAGAAACCACAGGGATGAGTCTACTCCAGACAAAGCCTAAGTCTACACAGTTTCTGGAAGATTCACTCACCCCTTATATTCTTTAATTTTCACAA
The DNA here is from genome assembly GCA_016271365.2 of Neoceratodus forsteri. Taxonomy (NCBI): domain Eukaryota; kingdom Metazoa; phylum Chordata; order Ceratodontiformes; family Ceratodontidae; genus Neoceratodus; species Neoceratodus forsteri. Next base: position 624,286,381 of record CM057449.1, read on the forward strand.
TTTTTATTTAATAACCATTGGTCGCAGCACTGTTAAAGCTGCCTGCTAACATTTCAAAGGAAAAATCCCTCTTCCTCAAGGCAACAGCTACTGTCAATAAAACCTTATACAGTAAATACTGTATAGTACGTATATTTTGCATTGCGATTAATTTTGCAATATTCACTATTGGGTTACTGAAAGCTAAATTAGTCGGAACGTGATTATTACATGATGTGAATCTGGGAATTACTGAAATACTGCAACGGGGTTGGGCTGTGTGTGTGGGTGAGTGAGTGGTTTTGGGGCCCTGCTAAGGCACATTAACCACAGCCAGTATACTGCTCTAATTGCACACATTCACACACTCAGTTGTCACTACCCGAATCTCGCACCTCTGAAAACCTCTGCAAACAGCCCATTTACAGGTACTCAAAAATAATATCGCAGTCATGCTGTTAGGCTGAATATGCAGGAGTTGTAGTATGAACGCACCACACGCTGATCGAGTGAACATTCCCCCCCCCCCAATTGCTCCTCAAAGTAGTCCACTACATGGATCAGTCTACCACGAGGCTTTCATGATAGGAGAGGGGGACAGTAGTTGGATCCCCAGATTTGTTTACAGCTGCCAGGTAATCACTTCTGAACCTGCGGACCGTGCCTTCATTGATGACAGCACCAAACTGAGAATGATGAATGCGAACAGCTACCATGACCCCATTCTCAGCAGCATACTTGGCGAGCTGGTACCTTATGTCTGGGGTGTAGGTGGCATATGTAACAGGTCTGCTTTTCTTTACTGGCGGAGGGGTTGAGGCTGCTAGTTCCCTTGCGACAGAAGCCGCAAAATGTAGTTCCACGCCAGAGTGCTCAGCCAGTGCATCACTATCCAAGGTGCTCATTTTGATGGGATATTTCCTCTTGCACTGTGAGGATTTCACTTCAAGAATGACATGAAGAGAAGAGGAACAAGTACTGTAACTATGGAGAGAGTTCAGACTGCAAGGAGGAAGTAAGTGCAATCTGCAGTACTGAAAATGGCTGGAACAAACAGCATTGAAATACGCACTGTTGACCGTGACTTATATCAATTAGAATGGACCATATTTGCCGATACCACAGCAGCACGATTACAAGCAGACGCAAAAATGTATAGCATGTTGAATTCCACGAAATCCGCAGGATGCGAATTCAACCTGCTATACAGTACATGACTCATGAAAATCTCATTATCTAGCTCATACATTTAACTGCTAAATCTTGCAATTCAAAGATTATGTCATGTATTACACACATACCCTGTCATTAGAACAAATTATTTTTTTAATGATCAACTATTCCTATTATGTCATAGTGCAGCTCCATCTCATAATCTCAACATATTAGTGCACATTCTCCCCTATTAAGAAAGTACAATGAATAGGCAACAGCTTCTAAATACATTCATACACGGCCAAATGTTTTTTCTGAGAAAAATAAAACCGTTTTTTTCCATAAACTCATCCCAATTACTAAAGAAAAAAGGAAACTACTTTCCGCATGCAAAATTATACATGCTGCCATTTTTGAAAGACACATCCTCTACTATATTTACAGAGAGGTAATAATTCCCTGTATAGATCCTTGGCGAGGTCACAACTGGAGTATTGCACCCAGTTCTGGAGTCCCCACCTCAGGAAGGACAAGGATAGGCTCAAGATGATGCAGCGCAGGGTAAGAAAAATGATTCAGGGCTGACAGGGCATGTTTGGGGAGCGCCTCAAGGCACTGAACATTTACTTGCTGAAGACCAGAAGGGGGAGGAAGAGATATGATACAGACCTTCAAATTCCTAAAAGGAATTAACAGGGTGAACTCCTGGAAACTTATTTATAATGAGATGTTGTTTTAACCTGATTTTATGGATTGTTGTCAGTTTTTATTATGCCAACTCATGTATAGCGCCTTTGTTTTGAAAGGCACTTTAATAATAACTATAAATACTAGCTCATGTGGTCATGAGTGGAGCTAACAAGAGGGGGGTTCAAGAGGGACATGAGGAAATACCATTTTAAAGAAAGGGCGGTGGAGCTGCGGAACAGTCTGTCAGTCGAGGTGGTTGGTGCAAAAAATACAGGTTACTCACCTGTAACAGGAGTTCTAGGAATGGTATATTTTGTTCATCCACACTGTCTGGCAGGTATCCTTGCCGCTTTAAATCTTGCCGGAAGGTCTTCAAGCTGGCTCCTCCCACCCACCCGGGTGGTAAAACTCTCGGCTCCGCCCCATGACGCCAGATCTGGCCCACTGGAAGCTCAGGTTGTGCGTCGAAGCCGGGGAGGTCGGGTGGGTCGTGAGGATGAACAACATATACCATTCCTAGAACTCCTGCTACAGGTGAGTAACCTGTATTTCTAGGGACATGGATATGTTGTTCATCCACACTGTCTGGCAGACTCCTAGCAGTTCTCCGGGAGGAGGGAGGCAAGGCGCACCCTCTACTTAGGAATAGAGACTGAGAACCGAGGCCCCAAAACCAGCATCCCGGCGTGACTCAAGGTCGATGTGGTAATGGGTAATAAAGGTGTGCTGACTTCCAGGTAGCAGGCCTGCAGATTTCCTGGATAGGGACGTCCTGAAGCAGCCACCGATGCAGCAGTATGACGGTAGAATGAGCTCTTATCCTCTGGGAGGCTCCTGCCCGCCAACTTATAGCAGAGATCTATGCAGGAGGTGACCCACCTGCTTATCGTCCGCTTGGCTGCAGGTCTGCCAGGTGCGGCTTCAGCGTAGGTGACAAATAGCTGGCGAACCTCTCCCCGAATTTCAGCCATGCGCTCCTTATAATAAGCGAGCGCCCTTCTAGGGTCCAAAGTATGCAGCCTGTATTCGGCCTCCGAGGTGTGATTGGGGTAGAACACCGGCAGAGTCAACACCTGGTTAAGGTGAAACTCCGACACCACCTTCGGAAGGAATTTCGGGCGGGGGCGCAGGACAACTTTGTCCCTGTGGAAGACCAGATAAGGAGACTCAATGCAGAGCGCCTGGAGTTCTCCCATCCTTCTGGCTGACGTGACAGCCACCAAGAAGGCGGTCTTCCACGACAGGTGAGAGAGATCACACCTGTGCATTGGTTCGAATGGCTTGCCCATGAGCTTTGCCAGTACCAGCAGTAAATCCCACGGAGGTGGAGGTTTTCGCACCGGAGGGGAAATGTGATCAAGGCCTTTGAAAAAGCACCCCAGACCACCTTTCTCCTGCGCCACCGACTGCTCCCCGGCCCGCGCCCGGTAAGCAGAGATGGCTGCCAGGTGCACCTTTAGGGTCGTCGACCTAAGCCCCTGACTAGAAAGGGACCATAAATAGTCCAAAATGCTTGCCACAGAACAGGAGGAAGGGTCCAAGCCCTTGTCCTGACACCAAATGGAAAATCTCTTCCATTTGAAGGCGTAGCATTTTCTGGTCGACTCCTTACGGGACGCCTCAACAACATTGAGGACCTCGCGGAAAGACCCAAGGCCTGGAACTCTAGCCGCTCAGGAACCAGGCCGTCAGGTGCAAGGATTGAAGGTCCGGATGGAATACCTTCCCCTGATTGACTGAGAGCAGGTCCGGGCGAGCTGAAAGCTGCCTCGGGAGCCTGGAGCTGAGGCTGAGGAGATCTGGGTACCAGAACTGGCGGGGCCAGTCTGGGGCTATCAGAATCACCTGCGCCTTGTCCCTCCTTGCCTTGAGAAGCACCTTGTGAATCAAGGGAAAGGCATAAAAGAGGCCCGGGGTCCAGAGCCTCGAGAAGGCATCCCCCTGCAGCGAGCCCTGCTGAGGGGGGCAGGCATGAAACAGCCTCAGCTTCACGTTCTCCCTGGAGGCAAACAGGTCCACCTGAGATGTGACCCAGTGGGAGAACAGATCTTGTACTACCTCCGGCAGGAGAGACCACTCGTGAGATGCAGCCCCTATCCGGCTCAGGGCATCGGCCAGGGTGTTGGAGGCTCCTGCCACATTAATGGCTAGGAGATCCGCCGCCAGGCTGCGCACGAGTGACCAAATGCGGAGAGCTTCCTTGCATAGAAGCATGGAGCGCGTCCCGCCCTGGCGGTTCAGGTAGTACATGGTCGTGGTATTGTCCGTCTGGACTCGGACCACTTGACCCCGGAGAAACGGAGCAAAGGCGGTGAAAGCTAGGCGGACTGCTCGGAGCTCCAGCAGGTTGATGTGGCATCGGACTCCCGGGGACCAGAGCGTGCACTCTGTGTTCCCCAGATGGGCACCCCTAACCCATCAGAGAGGCATCGGCCCGATAGACAGACCGTCGGCCTGGGTGACAAACAGGATGCCCTCCTGCAGATGAGATGGAACGGTCCACCACTGGAGAGGCGTTCCCACATCTCCCGGGTCACTATCACTAGCTGGTCCAATGGATCGCAGCTGCCAGGACCACTGGCTGGCCAGTCCCCACTGAAGGGGCAGATGTGCCAGCGCGCCCAACGGACCACGCTGGTACAGGCCGCCATGAGACCCAGGAGGCGCAGGAAGTCCCGGTAGGGCGCGATTGCCCAACCAGAAATGACTGGGCAAAGAAGGTAAGAACCTCGACCCTGTCCGCCGGGAGCCGTGCCCTGGCTCGAAGAGAGTCGAGCTCTGCCCCGATGAACAGGATCACCTGCTTCGGCTCGAGTTCCGACTTGGCTTTGTTGATGAGAAGGCCGACTTGAGAGCAAACCTGGAGGGCCAGATCTCGGGACCGCTCCACCTCCTGTCTGGAGGTGGCTGCTATCAGCCAATCGTCCAGGTAAGGACACCGGACCCTCGGCGCCACGAGGAATGCTGTCACCACTGCCATGCATTTGGTGAAGACCCTGGGAACTGGAGATAAGCCGAAGGGCATGGCTTGGAACTCGAAGAGGGATCCCTCCGCTTGAAAGCGAAGGAATCTCCGACGTGACGGACGGATAGTGACGTGAAAGAACGAGTCCTGTAGGTCCAGAGAGCAGAATCACACGCCGTGTTCCAGAGATGGTATTATCTGCGCCAGAGTGACCATCCTGAAGGTTCGAGACCTTAGGAACTTGTTCAGGTCATGCACGTCGAGAATGGGGCGCCAGCCCCCCGTCCGTTTCGGAACCAGGAAATACCTGGAAACGAACCCCAGGTCTGAGTGGGGGTCCTCTACCTCCCTGATCACCTCCTTTTGGAGGAGGAGAGCGATGTCTGCTCGACGAGCCGCCAGTGAGGCTGCGGACCCCGAGGCCCCCCGAGGTGCGACGGCTCTGAAGGGCGGGGCCTGCTCGAATTCTAGAGGCAGGTCTTTTCCCACCACCTCCAGTACCCACCTGTCCGTGGTAACAGCGGACCAGGCGGAAAGGAAGTGTCGGAGCCGTCCCCCCACGGGGAACCAGGGTGGCAGGACGGGATGGGGCTACACCCTCAGCCCGTCACTGGGCAGGCTTGGAGGAGGGACCGGCCGAGGGACCTCCTGGGCCTTTTCCTCCCTGCTTCCTGTTGGAGGAAGCAGACGGCTTGGGTTTGGGATGCCAAGCTCAAGCCTGCTGGCCCTGACGTTGCTGGGGTGGGCGCAGAAGGACGAAAAGGCTTAGGCTGTGGCTTGCGGCCTTTGTCCTGAGCGGAACAGACCGAGTCCAAGGTAGCATTGGACTTCTCGATCCTCTGCAGGTGACCTTCCACCCCAGGGCCGAAGAGGTCAGTCCCCAAAAAGGGAACATCCGCCAACTTGTGCTGGGTATCTGAGGTAAAGGTGGATATCCACAGCCAAGCCCGACGACACATGGCCACTGTGGCCGCCACCGACCTGGCACATGAGTCCCCGATGTCTAAAGCAGTCTGGAGCTGCTGTTTGGCCACTGCCCTGCCCTGGTGCCGCACCTGCCTGACCGTAGTCTGCAGATCCGCGGGAAGATGAGGGACGACCTCATCCAGGGAGCCCAACAGGGCATGAGAAAAATGTGCCATGACGACGGCCGAACTGGCCTGATGAAGGCAGAGAGAGGACACAGCATAGACTTTTCGCCCGGCATAATCCAATTTCTTGGATTCCTTGTCGGGAGGTTTGTCCACATCCCTGGCGTTCCCGGCACTCCGGAAAACGCTGTCGGTAACCAACCCTCAGCAGAGGGGTGTTCCGAAACCGGACAGGGAACCGTAGGGACCAGATACTTCCTGGCCATTCTAGCCGGGCGAGGGCAGGGAAGAGGCGCTACAGCTTCCAAGGCCGACCCACTATGGCCTCGCCACCAGAAAGGCCTCCCTCGGTCCAGAATGTCCGTGAGGGGATGCCTGGCCTGTTTAGAAACGGGTTCAAGCTTCATCCCGGTGGACTCCGAGATGAGCCGAAGCAACCCTAAGAAGGACGAAGGGCTATCGTCCACTGATTGTCCTCCAGAGGACTCCAAGTCCATGCGCTTGGAGAAAAGGGAGGAATCATCCTCTGACTCGGAAGAGTCCTCAAAGAGCTGCCTCGGGCCTGAGCCACCCTCCTCCTGCCGAGGTTTATCAGGAGTGAGGGTGACAGACAGCCTATGGGGCAAACCCAAGGCCGACCAAGAATTTTTGGTCGGAGCCCCAACTAATGGCTGTGGAGGCGGAGGTTCCACCAGAATCGGTGGGGCAGCTGGAATTGGCCGAACAACCGGCCTGGGAACAGGCTCCTCGGCTACAACGAGGGGTTGTTTCGGCCACTCTGGTGACAGCCACTTAATGGCCGGGGAAGACGACTGGGTCGGCTTATTCTCGGTCAAAAGGAGCTGTTGCCACATGAGTTCCTCATACCTCCGACGCAACTTGCGCCGAAGCCTCCCCTCGTCCGAGGAGGAGGAAGAGGAAGAGCGGCGGTGCAGAGACAGAGACCGCCTATGACGGCGGGATCGGCTGGACCGCGAGGATGTCCGAGACAGAGACCGAGAGTCTCGGCTAGGCAGAGGACGGCGAGGGGAAGTGTCGGGAATCGGCACTCCCCTCGGCTCGGACGATTCCACCGAAGGCTCCGGAACCGGAGGCACGGACGAGCAGACGGGATCCTCAACTCCCACCGGGGAGAGGGGATTCTCAGCTTCTCCAGCCGACAACCCATCTAACGGGTCGAGAAAAATCTCGACCGTGTCGACGGGAGTCTCGGTCAACTGGCCTGACGTGGACACCGTGAAGCCAGTGGCCGAAGCTGAGGGGTCGACCGAAGTCGACTGTCGACAAGAAGGGGAGGGGGATCTTTCCCTCTCCCAAGAGCATCGATGGAGAGACTTACTATTGCTCTTTTTGGACCTGGAAAAGGGTCCAGAAGAAGTTGGACCCTCACCTTTCATAGAGAGGGTCAGACAGAGCTCCTTAAAGGAAGCCGAGTACGAGGCACCTAGAGAGAGCGGGACAAATGCCGCTGCCGAGGTAGAAGCGCCCGCGGCCACTTCTTCAGGGCTTATCATCTGCTCGAGCTGATTCTGCCGAAGCCCGCCGCTGACACCGCAACCGGGCCTTTAGATTTAACCGGAGGAATTTTTTCTCGGGCACCCCAGTTGTAATCGGGCAGCACGGCTCCTCAAGGACGAGGGTCAAAAGGAAGAGCACAAGTCGCAGGCCCGCGGGTGCGTGCTCAAGCCCAAGCAGTAGACGCATGTGGAGTGCGGATCCGCTCCAGACATCTTCTGCCCGCAAGGGCACCTCCGAAACCGGAGTCGATTGTCCATCGCAGCCGCGAGGGAAAGAAGACCAAGTCTTTTAGCAAAGAACTTTTGATTTCGAACTTTCAAGAATTAGAACCAGTCTTATACGCAGAGCGTTATGAGGGAACCTGATTTCAAGCTGTAAGGAAGATCTGGCCTCATGGGGCGGAGCCGAGAGTTTTACCACCCGGGTGGGTTGGAGGAGCCAGCTTGAAGACCTTCCGGCAAGATTTAAAGCGGCAAGGATACCTGCCAGACAGTGTGGATGAACAACATATCCATGTTCCTAGAACTGAGCTTTTAAGCATGGCTAGGACGTAATGAAGAGTAAAGTGGTTGCTCAGGGCATCAGAATTGAGGAGGAGAATAGGGATGGAGTGGGGAGAGCTAGGACACAGGAAGAACAGTGGGCACCAGGGTTAAATAGGGAACTCTAGCAGACTGGCTGGACCTTTGTTTTTTTCTGCCCTCTTTGTCTATGTTTCTATATACCACCCAACTGGTGGGAGAGCTTAGCTTGAAGACGTCTGACAAATCAGTATTTTCAGTGGAACACAGTGTGGACAGTGAAATGTATCCACATCCCTAGGAGAAAATCTAGTTTTTCAACTGGAAAGACTGATGTACTGGGAGGTCAAGTTACTTGCCGATGGTTGTGCAGTAAACCAGTGACTGTCAACAGTACTGAATCACCCGCTGCGCCAAGCAACACTGGGGTTGAGAAGATGCTTGCTGCCTTCCCAAGCACCCCAGGCAAGACCAGCAAAGCTACACAGCCCCAGCTCTGCTGTAGCACAGCGCCGCCCGCCAAGTAACACCAGGCTCTAAAAGGCGCTCACTGCCTTCCCTACACAACAGCAGGACCGCAAGCCACACAGCCCCAGCTCTGCAGTACTAAGCACCCCTCCCCCAAGCAACACCACGTTGCAAAGTTGCTTGCTGCCTTCCCCAAGCACTGCAGTAGGACTGGCAAGCTACAGTGCCCCAGCTCTGCAGTACTGAGTCCCCCCCCATGCAACACCGGGTTGAGAACGTGTTCGCTGCCTTCCCTAAGCACTGCAGCAAGACTGGCAAGGTACTTACTAAGCAACTCACTTGGGCATCTGGCAGCCAGCACAACACAGTGCCGTATTGGTAACAGCCACCCACCCCCCACACTCCCAGTTCTGGTGAGCGCATCTTATACACGACAAACGCAGTCAAGCTACTCATCAGGAAAGCAGCCACACCTGCTTAGCCAAGACACTTGCCAACTAGACCAGGAAAACCACTCAGGGCATGAATTAGTTTTACCTGCCGCACAGACAAGAACTCCTGCCCAGAGCATAATTAGCATGTGACAACTCCACTTCAGCAACACCCATCACACCACAGCACCTAACTACTGCCAGGCAGACACTGCTAGGCCAATTCTGAAGCAAGTACTTACATTCCTAGACAGCAACCTTTACCACCAACAGACTACCATGATTCAGCACAGACTGGACTCAGACTGTGGCAGACCACAAAACAATCACAAGCCAGCTCAGCCCCATCCTAGAATGCTCGAGACTCTCTTCACCCACACTACTGAGAGACAAATAACAGTCCCACCCCCACAACATGACCAGTTAGCAGCTAACAAACAGATAAGGAAGGCAACAATGTACCTACATGCATTCACACTGTGCTTCGTGATCACGCAACAGACAGCATCCGAAAATGCTCCCCGACAACAAACCATATTTTATCCCCCATTTGGCTCAACTCCAAACCACCCCGACGGCCCCAGTTAAATAGGACTACAGGCAACATAGAAGGGAACAGGTTTACAAACCTGGCACTCTGTACACCCACCAGTAGCAGCAGGAGTGGTAAACAACAAGGAAGGTATACCACTGAGTTTGCACCAGGATTCATTCTCCATACTATCTGGGTGATCAATGGGGACTATGATATTGTAGCACTGACAGAAACCAGGCTAAATAAAAATGTCTCTGACTCTGATACAGCTGGATGGCTACACACACTACTGAGGTGCGACAGACAGAGGCGAGGGGGAGGGGCATTGATATATTTAAAGTCAGAACAGGGTCATATAGCTGTAAGCTACGCAGGAAGCATTGACGGGATGGAGATGGTCATGGTATTTATCCAAACATTAAACCTATACATCGGTTTAGTATACTCACCCTTGAAAGTGAAGACAATACAATTTGACACACTAGCATAATGCATAGCAAAAAATGCAAAGTAAAGAACTAACTGTAACAGGGGACTTCAACGCTGCCTTGGGTGGACTCAGAGGAGATTGCCTAGCAACGAGCTTCTCTTCCCGGGGGCTGACCCAGAAAGTGGGAACACCTACAAGAAAGGGCTCACATCAGAGCAATGGCAGCATCGTAGACTTAGTGTTCCTATCCCCCAGCACAGACGTCTTAGATGTAAAATCAGGTCAACTCCAAACCTGAGCAACCACAATCTGACTGTATGTACAATTAACAGGGCAGGAAAAAGGGATCACTGTAGCCCCCCTGCGAAAAGTAGATGCTATAAATATCTGACAAACTTTACAACAGATCCATCTCTAACAAGGTGGGATAAACTAGACTTGGCTCCTGACATCAATCTGGTGGTGGAAGACTTTTCAAAAATGTTCCTAGAGATATGCAATGAACATGCACTGTACAAAGAGAGGAGGGAAAGAAACACATGCCATGGGTAACTGATGCATTAGTTAAGATGATAAGACTTAATAGACTGTGGAAGAAAGGCAACAAAACTCTTAATGAGGAAGACTGGGGTGCGCCCAAGACCCTAAGAAACAAATGCAAAGACCACACCAGTAAAGCCAAGAAAAGATTCGATAATTCAAAGATAGAGGAAGCCACAGACCCCTCTACTTATTGGAAACTCATTAAAAGCCTAGAAGGAACAAAAAATGCCAAACAACTTACTATCATCAGAAAAATGAGGAGAGACAAGAGTGAATGGACTTGGACCAGGGAAGGAAATCATAAGATGGAGCTGGCAGGGCTGTGGACAGCAGCAGCAGACACCACCTTAGAGGGGAAGAAGAGAGGATAATTGCCAGGCATAGACAGGAAGCAGGGAAGGCAGTGGTGGTGGTGGTGGTGGGGGGGGGATAGTGGGCTGTAATGGCTGTGGGCTTCTGTTTTCATGAGCAGCCTGTGGAAGCTAGGGGGATGCCCCATTTGCCAAAAGATAGGGAGGATGGAGGCAGAGTTAGCACGCTTAAGGACAGATCTCCTCCGGCCAAAAGTGGGGTCAGGAAGGATGGCAGATAACAGGGGTAGAGGCTCTAAAACTATAAGTGTGACAATGGAAGCAGGATAAGAATGGGCGAGATATACAAGGGAGAGAAACTTTGAACATAGAAACAGGTTTGCAGTTCTGGGGACTCTGGAAGGGAGGAATACATGGCAGTGGAGGATACGAGAGACTCTAGGGGGGTGTCTGGGGAAAGCTTAGGAAAATGCACACAAGAGGGAGAAATGGGGATTCCAATCCCAATGATGGGAGAAAGAGCCAGTGAGCAGGGAGACAGGAGGACGAGGGTCCACCAGAGGGGAAAAACCATAAGTGGAGGGGGTTAGCTGCAACTAAAACAGCGGGACCCATGCCAGAGAGAGAGGGGAGGTCCCCTGCTTCAGCGAGCATGGGACCCTTGAAAACCACACAAGAACAATCTAGGCAGGGAGAAAGGACCCAGGAGTCAGGAGACATCTGAGGCTCAGGCTGGTGACAGGGGGCATGGGGAAGAAATTAGGCTTGTGGTAAAGAGGACAGAGGGGAAGTGCCTTGGGGGGGGTTCAAATGGGGCAGGGTACTGGGGAACAAAACTGTACTGAGGTACCAAAGAGCCAGATACAGGCTCAGAAAGACACGCAGGAAGAGGTAGTCAGGGAGAAAAGAACTCAAGGCATTTTGAGGGGTATGAAAAGTAATAATAGAGAAAGCTTGGAAAAGGGAAACATTAGGAGGAACGAAGCAGCGAGAAGCGTTCAGAAGGAGGAAGGGGACAGGGTATTAATTGCTGGGGACTATTACAAAGGGTGTCAAATGGGGGAGGGGGGACAGAGGTGGCAAAATATGTGTAGAATGCCTGCCAGGAATAACGGCAGCCGAAGTCGTACACTGGATCCCCTCCAGGGGAAAGAAACTGGATGAGATGACATATCTGCTGTTCCACTTAGGGACAAATGACCTCACAAGGAATAGTGTGATGGAGGTGCAGGCCCCATTTTACGGTAAGGCCAGGTTCTGCAGTAGTTTGGATTTTAAAATTGCTGGTGTTCTCTGCAGTGCTGCCAGTACCAAGGGCCAGCACAGAGGTGAAGCAAAAAACAGAGGAATTTAACAGCTGGTTAACAGGATGGTGTGCTTAGAGGGATTATGGAATAGTAAGAAACTGGGGAACAACGTGGAGGGACAAAAGCCTCTATGCCCAGATAGGCTGCATTTAAATGGGGAAGAAAAAGCAATGCTTAAATGTAAGCTAGAAGATTATACTGAAAAGCACTACCATTTAAACTGACTTGGAGGAGGGGTCATGGGGAAGTGTGAGTTGTAGGACATATGGCAAGGGGGGCAGCAAGCCCCCGCCAAAAAGGAAAACAGACCAAGTGAAGAAAATGAAGGAGGTGTAGCAAGCAGGGAAAGGGAACAGAGAGTAGGGGTTTCGAGGGTCATGTGTACAAACGCCATAAGTCTGGGTAAAAAGATCCCAGATCTAGCAGCAGTAATGACTGAGGAGAGCTTTGACATTGTGAGGGTAACAAACTTGGATGTCATCAGGAGCAGGGATGGGACACTGAGATACCAGGTTATGCGCTTTTCAGGACAGACAGGGAGGAAGGGGGGGTTTGCACTATATGTAAAAGAGCTAATCAGGGCGACAGAATTACAGGGCAAGTGGATGGAGGCTGAGGACCTATGGGTCTCATTGGCCACAGGAAAAGGAGAGGTGGTGCGTACTGGGGTGATTTACAGACCCCCAGCACAACAGGAATCCGTGGATAGATACATGACAGATGAAATCTTGAGAATGGCTGCTAAAGGTGAGGCGGTGCCGATGGGAGACCTGAATCTACCAGATGTAGATGTTTATTTTATTTGGTATTCGGAAAACAACCTTTGAGCCAAGGTTCTTTTACAAAGGTTCCACATCATGTGAACAGAGTATAGACATTCAAACAAGAAGGTTACAGAGTTTTAGGACATTGGACACAATGAACAGCACAACAATCAGGAAAAGGTTACGGAGTTCCTTAGTCATTTAAAAACACTAAACAGCATATGGACATCAACTTTAGTTGATTAAAAGTGCAGGTAAGGTGCAAAGGCACTAGAGGTTAGGTTAGGTTGGGCAGAGGGTCAGTAAGGACATGATTTTGGTAGGGGAGGAGGGGTGGCTCTAGTAAAACTGTTCAAGGAGGCAGAGCTGAGGCCAGTGAGGCATAAACCCATCCTAGCATAGAGACGGGGGGGGGGAGAAGAGGTGAACAGGAGTAGCCTCTTAGAGTGATTCAGAGGCACTGTCAAGGAGCTTGTGGGAGAGTGACTTCTGTCTTGTGCCGAGAATAGTTGCTGTTAGCAGAGCCAGGCCTTGTTATCCAGAGTCTATTTGCTGTTGGAGAAGCAGGTGCATGCAGAGCTAGAGGTTAGGTAGTGCTTAAGGTCCGATTTCAAGTCGGACAGGCTAGTGGAGTTCCGAATGGGCTCTGGTACCTCATTAAGCCAGAGAGGGACTCTGTAGGAGAAGGCGTGCTGTCCGAGAGCTGTGAGTCAGAAAGGCACCACAAGGGTCCCCTGCACTCTGTTTCTGGTTATATATTCTGAGCCTGGGAGGGAGAAGATGCCTGCTACACACGGGGGGGCTTTTCCTCAGTAATACTTTTTTGCCTAGGAGGCATGTAAAGTGCGTAGAGGGAACAGGTGTGGGTCATTCGATCGCTGTTCAGGATGAGCCTGCAGGCCTTTTTATTTATTTATTTATTTTATATATATATATATATATATATATATATACACACTTTTTATTTGTATGTTTTATAAATTACAACGCAATGCATTGACATTCCTTGAATGATGCCATACATCATGCAAGTTTCTTTTACAGTTGATATGCGGAGTAAAAGACATGACTACAGTAGGTACAAGATAAGGGGGAATAACAAATATTACATCTTTATACAGTATAATAAACACTGACCAATGCTGGCAATGCCCATACAAACATATTTAGTAAAATTCATTTCTTCAGATTACTAAACCGGCACTTGTGCCTTAGTTGAGCAGCTCTTCTGATAAAAACACCGGCTCTCCTTTTCAGTAAACTCCCCATTACACACCCGAAACCTCTCAAAAAAAACTAAGAGTCCGAAAACAGTCCAGCTTGAGGATACATCTGCAAATAGTCCAACATAAGCAGAAGGGTTCCGGAAAAATTAAACATACAATTTAGTAACGATTATCCCCCACCATAAAGGATCGGAAACCCTCCTATTATTAATTTAGTCCACTTATAAATGAAAGTAATGTTCAGCTTTTAGCAACAAAATATAACTCCATAAATCTGGCATCGGACTACGATAGCAGCAGCCTTGATATACTTTTTAAGTAAAGTGAAATGGAGCAGATACAACTCATAGTCCCAGCTCAAGTATCACCATCCTCAGATTCATTTGAGGAATCCCCTTTTCTGGCTTCCCGTTTGGCCTTCAGCTTCTCCAACAGTTTTACAGCTTCCTTGGAATCAGCATAGACGTGTACTCCACCACAGTCAGTCCACCACAATTTGCAGGCAGGCATAAGCATACTGGTGGGGATTTCCAAGTCCCTCAATCTGCGACGAATCGGATCCAAAGTCTTCAGTTTCATACTAATAGCATATTAAAGGTCAAGAAAATCAACATCTGTGGGCTTCCCAAGCTGCTCCTGTGGCCTTGGCTCTCTCCGAGCAGGCCACAGCTAACAGACCACCCGACTGACCCCCGGACAGATTCAGACAGCCCATCTGTGGGCTTCCCAAGCTGCTCCTGTGGCCTTGGCGCTCTCCGAGCAGGCCACAGCTAACAGACCACCCGACTGACCCCCGGACAGATTCAGACAGCCCATCTGTGGGCTTCCCAAGCTGCTCCTGTGGCCTTGGCTCTCTCCGAGCAGACCACAGCTAACAGACCACCCGACTGACCCCCGGACAGATTCAGGTGGTTTTGAATGCCACTGTTTTGACTGGATGCCCAGTGGAGGAACCAGGCACTGACTGGCAGCTGTACTCCTTGGCTGATTTTCCAATGCCTGGTGCTTCCTGGTCTCAGGGAAATCTCTTTCTGTGCTTTGTTCTGGACTGAATTTTTGTTAATGTAATCTACATATGTTATGCATCAATTGGTCTTACTTTACCTGCCAGCTTAGCTAGTCTATTACAAGCCACTAGTCTCGCCTCTCAGTGTTACTTAGTGCTTAAACTGTATTGTATAGTAGCCGATGTTTGACTGCTCGACCTAGCTACTGAGCAAGACTGCTGCAGTTTTCCATTTCTGCCCTACTGACGAACTCTGCCCCTTCCCCACACTGGTCACTCTGCCAGTTATTAATTTCTCTGCCCTACTTGTAATGCTGTCTCTCTAAACACCTTACTTTCTTCTCTGCCTTACCTACAAACCCTTTCCTTACACCCCCCCTGCTGCTGCTGCTGTCGTCCTCAGACATCCCGTGCCAAAGCACAGACGACCCCCCATTAACTCCTCTTCTAGCTCCAAATAATTGCCCTGCATTTACCACCTCTTACCTCATGCTTTGTCTTTTCCCATTGCCTGCCCCCACTGAGCTTGCTATTGTACTCTAGCTGTATTTAATCCTCTGTGTTTCCCTCCTTGTTCCACAGACAGCTCATCTGTGGGCTTCCCAGTTGCTCCTGTGGCCTTGGCTCTCCGAGCAGGCCACAGTTAACAGACCACCCGACTGACCCCCGGACAGATTCAGGCACGCACTGGACCTCCGAAACTCGTGGTTTTGAATGCCACTGTTTTGACTGGATGCCCAGTGGAGGAACCAGGCACTGACTGGCAGCTGTACTCCTTGGCTGATTTTCCAACGCCTGGTGCTTCCTGGTCTCAGGGAAATCTCTTTCTGTGCTTCGTTCTGGACTGAATTTTTCACCCCCCTCCTCCTCATAGTATTAAATAGACCCTTACTCCACCCCTTCCTCAGCCTAGCAGCAGATTGGTCACTCCACTGCTGCACATTTTCATGCTATTGGCCTCCTGTCTTCAATACCTGACTTGACCCACTTTCTACCGCCCTTTTTAAAGCAATCCCACCCACAGGATCCCACATTTCCTCTCAACCTTTTCTCCAGCCACTCCATCTAACTCCTCTCAATTACTGCTCTACCTGCCCTATTGTTAGGGACCTCACCCTAATTCGACTACATACCCTTCAACTATAAACCAGCTTGCAGTTAACAGGCCAGCAACACCAAACAAACTACCTTGGGGTGCAACCACCTACTACTACTCGTCACTACCTCTTTGGCATTGCTGGTACCATACACGCCCTTTGTTCTGCAAATTTTGACTCCCCGCTGTTCTGTCTAACCCTTTATGTGAATCCACTTTATTAACCCTCACTCTCCTTCTCTCCTCAGCCGAGAAACTGTTGCCCAGGCTCCCAGCTCCTAAGCCGCGGATTCCGGCTACCGGGCATTCGGCGCCTCTAGCCGATGCTCGAGACCGCAGAAACGGACCTAAGGCCTCAAGGTAATGCAACTACCGTCGCAACTTTTTCGACCGCCTTCCCCACCTCCACTGATTATTAAATACAGTAGCTCCTGCCAAAATATTAGTCCACGCCTGGCGCAGTGCCCCACCAATAGAGACTTAGCTCGTGATCCCCCTTCTATCCAGCCTCGGGATCCAACTCTCAGGGCCTCGCCTTACTAAAACGCTAGGCTCTCCTTGGCTGTGCCTTCACCACTAAATATCTTTAATGCTATCAAATTTGGGTCGACCTGGATCGAAAGCTACTGATAAGCTGCATTAATCCAGCAACCCCACTGGCCCCTGGGCTAATTGAGTGGCTCCTTTGAGGTACCATCATGTCGGGCCCTATATGGCTCCTTTTACTGCCCTTCTGCTGATACCAGCTGCCCAGCATTGGACACCTGAACTACCATCATGTTTGGTCTACAATGGCACCTTGTGCTGTATACCACATGGCAACTTATCCTTTAATTGCCTCCGTGATTCCAAGTACCAATACCGAACCCTGCTCTTGGACCACACATACCAGTAGTACTTATAACACTCCCCACCACAAGGTCCACCTCCCACCACGCAGACTTCTATCTCCTCCCGCTTATTGTGGTAGGGGTACTAGCTCTTGCTACAACAGATCAACTCTTCTATGGTGGCTACTTTCAGTCCCTAAAACATCAGATCTACTAGACGGAGAAAGGCAGGAATTACAAGCTTTATAATTAGCGCCTTAGAAAAATCCTACTTATCCTCCTGCTTTGTTCAGGCAACGTAGAACTCAACCCTGGCCCCCAGAAGCTATTGCTTTGCCAGCAGAACTAGCAAATTTAAAAGGAATAAGCTTTGCATATTAACGTATGTAGCCTCCTTAAAAGATAACCTTAATACAAACCTGGGTAAATCATACCTCTCCTGACATACTTGTGATTTCCAAACTTGGCTTAGACCCAGCACCACTGATAGAGAAGTAAACATACCCAACTATGCCTTGTTCAGAGCTGATAGGCATGCCAGAGGAGGAGGGGTAGCTCTCTACGTTAGACAAATTTTCTGCCTCCTGCTTATCCTCGGCATCTGTCACCAGCGAATTCGAATGCCTAATTCTCAAAGTGGAAATTACACAGACTACTGCACTCTGCGTAATAGGATGCTACAGATCACCGTCTGCTGGCCTACAGCTTGTGTCATATCTAAGTGACAAGTTGGGACAGGGGCTGCCAGAAACTATTATTTTAGGAGACCTCAACTTTGACTGGCTCTCTAACACAGCTGCCCCCTTGCATCCTTCTGTGATGAACATGGGCTGACGCAACTTATTACTGAACCAACACGCCCAAACGTGAAGAACCCCAGTAAAAGTACACTTTTGGATGTGCTAATGGTGAGCAAACCTCATCTCTTCTCCCACGCTGATGTCTTCTTCAGACGCCAGCGACCATTGTTTTATTACGGAGTAGGATCCACCAACAACCCAGCACCCATCAGCAAGTTCTCTATGAAGAGATCCAGGCGCAACTTCAATGAACATGCCTACCTAAACGAGCTTACATTCCCCTGAGTGGCAAGATTTCTCCTGGCCAAAACGACACGCCAGCTTACAATATCTTCCACAACATTCTATCAAGGGCCCTTAATAAGTATGCTCCCTTATTAAAGTTCGAACTAGGACCAAAACCTGTAAATGGTTCACCCCTCAGATCAAGTCCTTGCTTCTAGAAAGAGATAAGCTCTGGAAAAAAGCACGCAGACTGAACACTGCAGAGGATTGGAACCAGTTCAGGAGACTACGAAATTTATGTACCAAAACAATCAGAGAATCGAAGACCACCTTCTTCAAATCCGAACTAGACTCTGCCACAAAGAGCCCAATCAAGGTCTGGAACACAATCAGTGATCTGCTAGGCCACTCCCCAGGAAATTCACTCCCGACCAAGATTACCTCTGGCAACTTGACTATAACCGAAAAGATGGATATACTTGACACATTCAATAACCACTTTGCTACTGCAGGCATGGCATTTGATAACTCCCCTGCAAACATACTTCGCTCCCAGACTGCCAGCCAACTGCCTGAAACTCCGATAGCTTCGCCACCTTTCTCACTTCAACCTGCCACACTGAAAGAGGTAGAGGATCTCTTGCTTCAGTTGGATACTAGAAAAAGTGCTGGGGCCGACTCATGACCCTCCTTTCCTAAAATTGCCTACCACTTGTAGCGATACCCGTCACCCACCTTTTTAACTTATCCCTGTCTCAGGGCACCTTACCACCTATATGGAAGACAGCACATGTCATACCACTGTTCAAATCAGGTGACCGTGGCGATCTCAATAACTACAGGCCAATTTCCCTCCTTCCGGTCCTGTCCAAGCTCCTAGAGAAAATTGTAAATGCACAGCTGAGGACTCACCTTGAGTCTAGGGAACTGCTAAATCCTATGCAGTCCGGATTCAGAGCTAAACATAGCACTATCTCAGCCCTCGCCAAAGTTACTAACGACTGGCAGCGTAATCTTGAGAGCAAAAACTTTATTTATGCTGTTTTCCTTGATCTAAGCAAGGCTTTCGACACCGTCGACCACAGTCTGCTCCTCTCCGCCCTTCAAACCATAGGTGTGGACCCCTCCTCTCTCGCTGGTTCACTGACTATCTTAGGGCGCTCAACAAGTTAAAGCTGAAGGAGGCCTGTCCCCTTAAAAACTCTGCAAAGAGGGGTACCTCAAGGTTCTATATTAGGCCCTTACTTTTTGCAATCTACATTAATAACATCGACTACTGTATAAAAGAAGCCAACATCCATCTGTTTGCAGATGATACAGTTCTCACGTGAGTCGCCCAACACCTGAAGCTGCCTGCAATGACCTACAGTCAGAATTCAACCTTTGCAAAGCCAACTCCAAAAAAGCTACTCCTTAATGCCCAAAAACTAAAGCGATGGTCCTCTCCTTTTATCCGCACAGCTAACCCTGTGTCCAGTGGGACAGTTCCCAAATTACCACAGTTCTAGGTGAAAACTAGAATTTGTTACAAAATTCAAGTATCTGGGAGTTTGATAGACCAAAGACTCCTTCATTGAACATACCGAGGACTTGCATAAAGATTTCGATCAAAGGCTTGGACTGTTTTTTAGAATCAGCCAATTTCTCACCAGAGATGCCAAGAAACAACTGGTCCAATCCATTTTCCTATCATTGGTTGATTACGCTGACTTCCTCTACAGCCAATGCCCCAACTCTTACATGGCTAAACTGGACACACTCTACCATCGAGCACTGAGGTTTATAACGGGACTCCCCTTCGACACACATCACTGCACCCTATATGCGGCAGTGGGATGGACATCACTAAAGTTCAGGCGCCACAGAAACGCCGCTCTCTGGACCTATAGAGCCATCTCTAATAAGCTGCCTTACTATATCTCCTGCTGTCTTCCCTGAGTATAATTGGGAATATTGCTAAGAAGTTACTCAGCTATTACACTTAAAGTACCCAAAGCAAAATCCGCTTGGCAGGGCAGCCATAAGCTCGTGCTACCTACCTTATGGAACGATCTACAAAAACCTCAAATTAAGCACTCTAATCGGTATAAATGCTTTCAAGATGCTTTATTTCTGTACAATCAGAGAAGTATGTAACTGCTTCACCCACTCAGACCCAGTACTGGTATATAGCCAAGCCTAGACCCAATTTTAAGTACTGACCCCCCAGCTTGCTCCTCACCAGCCTAATTGTTCTCTCGCTTATCCCCCTGTCTTATCAACACTAGGCCCATCCATCCCCTTATTCTTCCTTTCCCAACCTCTGATAGGAGCTCACTACCCTGGGTTGTGACATCCTACCATGCCCCGGCATTTACAGCATTCAATCCTGGGCCACACATACTCCTTTTCTCCATCCACCTTCTCACATCCAGCTTTACCAACTCCTTTCTGTGCACCGTGCCCTCCTAGCCTTTCTCCCCTACTTCCTCCTCTCTTCCCCTACCTTCACCTCTACCTGGTGTATATTTTATTTTTTCTTCCGTTACTTCCTCCTGCAACCTTAGATAACCTGCTTTATCTTCCTATAGACACTTCTATGTATGTAAATACCGTAATCTGTATAATATCTGTATAATTCTATGTACATATGATCTTTTTCTTCCTCTCTGTAAAGAGTATTATCTGTATTGCCTTGTAAATACCTGTGTTGACCTGTATATACAATTGTTCATGCTCCACCCAGGTCCATCTTGCAAATGAGCTTCTGCTCAACGATGAACGCCTGGTTAAATAAAGACTTGATTGATTGATTGATTGATTGACCGACTCTGGTGCCATCTACTTAGATTCCCCTCCTACTGCGAGCCACCCCGCCTACAGTATTCTATCACGAATCACTGACAAAGCAGTTTGCAGCATGACCGTTCTGGTTCCTCCCGTCTGGCCGTAGCTCTGCGGAGATTGATATGGTAGGCTCGTACAAGAGAGTCTTTTATATTTAAATTGAATGTTTTCTCTAGCCAGGATGCACAAAAGGCCAGGAGGTCTTCCCCTTCTATCCCCTCCGAAAGGTCCAGTATACAAACGTTTGCAGCCCTTGACTGGTTCTCTAAATGTTCCAGGCATGATCTCAACAATGCCTGCTCTTTAACACAAGTAGCCGCCGCGGCTTGAGCCCATTCAGAGGTTTTCTCTGCTGTCTGGGAGGTCTCAACCAGGCCATCTATCTTCTGTTCTACTTGCAACATCCTCTCTTGATAGGAAACCATTTTTTTTTATCTAGCTGTCAAACCGTCCTAGTTAGATTCAAGATGGCAGATTGTAGGGTTTCTAGAGTGGCCGGTTGAGGAACATCTTTCAGATCGTCCTGGGTCTGGCCTGCAAGGTAAGATGGCGCCTTAGATGTCGCTCCTCATGGAGTACAGAAATTGGATTTCTGATCATTGTTCTTCCTCCCCATCTCAAATTAAAATCAGCAATTACGTATAGGCTGGTGTTAGGATCGAAATATGATGAAGGTTTAAAAAAAGCGCCATTCGTTATTTTCAGAGTGTTTTCTAGGCAGTTCACTAAAAGTGCTTCCACCACGGCCAACAGCTAGCCACACCGCGCCCCTCCCGGCAGGCCTTTTTGAGAGCTACACACACCCTCGAGCACAGCGTCTGTTGCTACACTACAGACAACCAGGCCATAGTCAGTGGTGGAGAGGATGGAGCTTGTGACTGATAGGAGAATGGCTGCTGTGATAAGGCGTTTTCTGTGCCTGTAAAGCACACCAAGCTTGGTGTTGACTGTCTTGACCACCTGGTAGATATGTTGAGCATAGGATAAGGTGTCGTCCAGGGTGACTCCAAGGTATTTGAAGGAGTGTACCTGTTCCAAGGGGGCGAGTACATTGTTGGTGATATTTACGGTGGGGAACCTTTTCTTGAGCTGGGGGTTGGATAAGAGCATGGTCTTTTTTTTGCAATCAAGCAGAAGTTTGTGCTCGCAGAGCCAGTCTTTTATTTTACTGAAGGAGTGCTGAAGTGCTACTTGGAGTGGATCAATTCGAGAGCTGCTGTCGAGGATAACAGTGTTGTCCGCATATAAGATTATCTTGTCATCACAGGCTTGAGGGAGATTTAGGAACAGGCTGAAGAGCAGTGGTCCCAAGATGGATCCCTGGGGGACCCTCAGAGTGACTTCTCTGGGGTCAGACACTGTTGGTCTATTTTTATCCACTGTGAACTGAGGGACAGGTAGTCTCTGAACCAGAGTGTTGCACTGGCAGCCACCCCCAGGCTTTGAAGCTGGGCCAGTAAGAGGGGCGTGGTTGACAGTGTCTAAGGCTTTGCAGAGCTTCAAACAAGCATGGGATAGGCATAAGGGAGCAATACAGATGAGTATGAATAGATAGGCCATTGACAGAGCAAAAGCCGATGGCACATTTATAAGGTAGAAAAAGAAATGAGCAGAATGGATGGGCCTTGCGGTCCTTATCTGCTGTCAACTTCTATGTTTCTATGTCTATGAATACCACCCCTACTAGTTTGCCTTCATCCAAAGCTTTGTGAGCATAGTCAGTGAACTCTACAAGGGCAGTCATGGTACTAAGCCCCCTGCCTGAACTCGTGCTAGTTGGGGCACCGCAGTTGATATTTGCTGATGTAGTCAGTTAGTCCGCCACAATCTTCTCAAGGGCCTTGGATGGAAGAGGTGGTGGGGACTGAGATCGGCCTGTAATTGGACACATTGGTCCTGTCCCCGCTTTTGTGGACAGAAGTGACTAGCACTTGCTTCCAGGCGGCCGGGAATTGTGCCAGGGTCAGGGATTTGTTAAATAGTTTTGTAATAGGCTTGATGAGCATGTCAAGAGTTTGAGGCACCAGCTTCATGTCTACTCCATCGCTACCCATTCTTGCCTTCCCCAAGCACTTTTTTGTTTTCTTTTTATGTAGAATGCTGCCTCCTTTATAGTAACTCTTGAGGTTGAAGGTAGGGTGAGAGATACTGGGTGCTTTGTCATGTGAGGGAAGTAGTCAGTCAGGAGGGAGTACTGTGCTTAGATCTGTGAAGGCAGAGTTGAAGGACTCTGCGATGAGGCACGAGTCTGTGGTAGTAGAGCCATTAATGTGGAGCAGCTGTGGGTTACTCTTTTCTTCTTCCCCCAAGAGATTCTTTATGTTCCCCAAGAACCGTTTGCTGTCACCCCAGCTTTTATCAAGCAGTTCCTTGTGGTGATCTGCTTTAGCCCTCTGTATTACATGTGTGCAGCGGTTTCTAGCTGCCCGGTACAACTGCTGATCATGGTCTTTACCAGAGGCCCTGGCGTTTAACCAGAGGCTGTCCCTCTCCATCATGGCTAGGAGCTCACCTGTGATCCAACCATTAGTGGTCCCCCGCATTTTCCTTTTTTAACGGCGCATATCTGTCGTAAATATTGTTGACTCCATTTGTGAAGTACTTCAGGTCCTGGTCCAGGTCTGGCAGTGTGTCAATGGGTGACCAGTCATGGCGGGATAGGGCATTTTTAAGCAATCCTAACTGACCTCTTTTCAGGATCCTGCTCTGTATAGTAATGGGGGGGGTGCTATTTTTGAACTTATTTGACCATCTGAGGATAAAAGGGGAGTGGTCGCTCAGCGTATAGGGTGTCCAATCTGCATCATCCGCCAGTAGCAGGGAAACGGACTCCCTGCAAACAGCCCTCCTATGGCAGCTGGTCAGGGAACCAACCAAGGAGGGAGCAGTTCTCGATCTGGTCCTGACAACTGAGGATAAGGTAGGAGATGTGTCGTGGGGGAACACCTTGGTACGGGTGACCACAGCATCGTTTGGTTACAATACAGAACACTGTTGATGTTCACCGGACCAAGGCAAAGATGCTTGATTTTAGGAGAATAGATTTCAGGAAAATGGGGGAGTACGTAGGAAGGGCTCTTGAGGGGGTGGAGGATTTAACAGAGGTGAAGGGCATGTGGGAGAGGATAAAAGAAGCTATTGTGGGGGCCACAGACTTATGCGCCAAGAAGTTAATTAAGAATAAGAGGAGGAGACCCCTGTGGTTTAATGGTGCTGTAGCAGAAAAGGTCAGGGCAAAGAGAAGGGCTTTTCAGAAGTCCAAGGTAACACAAATGGAGGAGGACTGGGAAAGGTACCAGGTAAGTCAGAGAGAAGCAGGGGTAGAGGTAAGGAGAGCGAAGGCATGGACAGAGGAGAACATAGCAAGTGCAGTCAAAAAAGGGGACAATTTTTTTTTTTTTTTTTTTTTTTTAAGGTATGTCAGTGAGAGGAAGAAAATTAGGCAGGGAATTCTCAAGACTAAGAGCAATTGATGGTGAGCTGATACAAGGGAACAGGGAGAAGGCAAAATTACTGAACAGCTATTTTTGCTCTGTGTTCACTAGGGAAAATGAAAGGGTGGGTAGTGATGTGGGAGATGCCAGGGAAGTGGAGGTGGGTGTGGATAAGAGTCCGTTCCAGGTGGAAGAAACTCTAGGAGAACTACACTGCCTGAAGGTGGACAGGGCGATGGGGCCAGATGGGGTGCACCCCAGAGTGTTGAAGGAACTAAAGGATATACTGGCAGCACCCTTGACTGCACTGTTCAGTTTCCCTGCAGTCCGGAGTGGTACCCGATGACTGGAAGCAGGTGAATGTGGTCCCCCTGCACAAAGGGGGAGGGAGGAGGTGGGAAGCTACAGGCCCACAAGCTTCACATATGTGGTGGGCAGGCTCATGGAGAAGCTACTGAAAAACAGGATTACCAGTTACTTGAAGGTGAACGGCCTGATGAATCAAAGGCAACACAGATTTAGCAGGGATAGATCCTGTCAAACTAACTTAGAGTTCTTTGAGTCACCACGGAAGTGGATCGGGGGGTGGAAGTTACATATCTGGATTTCACAAAGGCATTTGACTCCGTGCCGCACAGGAGACCTCCTGTACAAGCAGACATGCCTGGGTCTGAGGCAGTTGGTGGTTCGATGGGTGGGGAAACTGGCTGCAGGGCAGGAGACAGTCATTGTAAACGGGGTGACAATAGGAGATGGCATGGTCACCAGAGGGGTCCCTCAGGGGTCGGTATTGGGGCCACTACTGTTCAATCTATTCATAGAGGATATTGCGAAGGGCCTAGAAGGGGGTGTGTCTCTTTGTGGACTATATTAAGGTCTGCAGTAAGGTGGAAAAAATGCGGAGGGATCTAGGGAGGCTTAAGGTATGCTCAAAGGATTGGCAGCTTTCGTTTAACATGGACAAGTGCAAGATCATGCATCTTGGCAACAAAAACCAGACGGTGGGATACTATATGGGGGGGTCAAGACCTGGCAGTAACACAACAGGAAAGAGACTTAGGCATCACTATATCAAGAGACCTGAAAGTGGCAAAGCACTGTGAGAGAGCGGTGGCTGGAGGCAGCAGAATGCTTGGCTGCATTGGGAGGAGGACTACCAGTAAAAGAAAGGAGGTCATAGTACCCTTATACACTCAACTGGTTAAGCCGCATCTGGAATACGGGTCCAATTCTGGAGGCCATATCTCAGAAAGGATGTGGGGAGGCTAGAGCAAGTTCAGAGGAGGGCAGCGAAGATGGCAAAGGGGCTCAGCCACCTGTCCCATAAGGAAAGGTTCAGGGAATTTAACATATACTCCCTGGAGCAGAGGAGGGAAAGGGGGGACATGACAGACCTTTAAGTACCTAAAAGGTATAAACCAAGTGCCAATGGAGAGTATCTTCCAGCTGAAAGGAAATCAAAAGACTAGGGGGCGTGGGTTGCAGATTGTTCGGGAACAGTTCAAGGGTAATATTAGGAAGTACTATTTCATAGAAAGGGTGCTGGATAAGTGGAATAAGCTTCCTGAGGAGTTGGTTGGAGAAACAACAGTGGAAGGGTTCAAAAAAGCATGAGACAGACACAAGGGACTGTTGAGGGTGGGGTGGGGATGTCCTAGCAGATAACCAGGCAAGTGGGAAGACTAGGTGGGCCTGTCTGTTCTTTTCTGCCATCACATTTCTATGTATCTATGTATCATCAGAGATGAGGATGAGAAGAAACTATCCAATAAGGAGTTATTTTTGCGCTGCCAGGCATAAAGGTATCAAAGGCTAGCACAGCACTCTGGAAACCACAGCCAAAATGCACCATCAAGAATGTAGCCCCCAGTTTTATTTTCAAGCTGTCAAGCAGGTCGAGGTAAGGAATGCCATCAATACGTTAAATGTTAGGAAAGCATACGGCCTAGACCAGATAGAAATAAAATTCCTAAAATACAGAAGACATCTTTACCCCCGTACTAACAAAAATCTTCAACAGGAGCCTAATGGAAGGAACCTATCCTGAATTCTAGAAGACAGACAAGGAAGTCCCCTCATTTAAGGGAAGAGACTGCACCAACCCATCCAACTATAGGCCAGTGGCACTACTATCAGTGGTATCCAAATTCTTGAAAGGATGGTAAGTATGCAAATGCAAGAATACCTGGGAAAAATGACTTGCTAACTAAGCACCAATTGGGTTTCTGGTCTGGAAGGTCAACACACACTGCACTCGTGGCATATGTTGATACAGTTGAGACACAACTAGATTACTGGAAACACACAGGAAAAGTATAAGTTGACCTCCCAAAAGTGCTCGACCTGGTAGATCATACGATACTACTGCAAAGGCTAAGACAACTAGGGATGTCAGGGGAGGTCACCAGGTGGTTCCATTCATACTTACTCAATAGGAAGCAAAGAGTCCTGGTTAACAGGATCCTCTTAGACTCACAAGCCCTGAGCAGGGGCATCCCACAAGAGTTTGTATCGAGTCCTCTGTTATTTCTGATCTACTGTAGGTCAACGGACTACCAAACCACATAAACCAGACAGAGATAAAACTCTATGCCGACAACACAGTATTAATAGGCACAGCTCATTCGCTTACTGCACTAGAGAAAAACCTGCAGGACCACTTCAGATTCCAGAAATGGTTCAGGGACTCAAACATGGTCTTGAGTGCCAAAAAAAACAAGTAATGCTCTTCAGAGTAAAAAGCAAAGATGATGCAACCTTACATAGAAACAGAATTCGACGGCAGATAAGGACCACTTGGCCCACCCAGTCTGCCCATTTCCCGACCTAATGGATAAGCTGCAGATCCTAGTTAACCAGCAGCCTACTTTCTACCCTCGTCCCTAGAACTGCCTTATGACTGTCCCATGCATGTTTGAATTCAACCACTGTTTTAGACTCCACAACCTCCTCCAGAAGGCCGTCCATGCATCTACAACCCTCTGTGAAAAAATACTTCTACATTACCGCTGAGCCGCCGACGCCCCCATCTTCAAATTGTGCCCCCTTGTTCTTGCACACCTCTTTTTTTGAAAGATGCTACCCTCTTGGACTTTGTTGAGTCCCTTGACGTACTTGAAAAAGTTTCTATCATGTCCCCCCTCTCCTTGAGGCTATACATATTAAGCTCCTTTAGTCTCTCTTCATGTGTCTTCTAGCGCAGACCCTGCACCATTTTAGTTGTCCTCTGGACAGCTTCCAGCCTGTATATGTCCTTGCAGAGACTGGGTCTCCAGAACTGCACGCAGTACTCCAGATGGGGTCTCACCAGCTGTCTGTACAGAGGGATAACAACTTCCTGTTTTCTACTGGTGATGCCTCTACCTATGCATCCCAGTATCCCCCCAGCCCTCCTTACTGCCCTCTCACATTGCTTGCCCACCTTTAAGTCATCTGATATGACTACCCCCAGGTCCCTTTCCATTTTTGTTGTTGTTAGTATCTCACCCCCCATTGTGTACTCTTCCCCTGGGTTTTTGTTTCCCTGGTGTATTACCTTGCACTTCTTAGCATTGACTCTAAGCTGCCATACATTTGACCACTCCTCTAACTGTGCCAAGTCCCTTCTCATCCTTTCCACCCCACCTTGTGCATCAACTCTGTTGCAGAGCTTTGTGTCATCTGCAAAGAGACATACTTTTCCTTCCAGTCCCTCTGCAATGTCGCTTATAAAGACACTGAAGAGGACCGGTCCTAATACTGAACCCTGCGGTACTCCACTAGTAACCCCCCTTTCTTCAGAGTGGACTCCATTTATTATTACCCTCTGTGTCCTATTCTCCTGCCAATTCTTTACCCAGGCTATCATCTTGGGACCCACTCCCAGGCTGGCTAACTTGTATATTAATCTTCTGTGTGGGACTGTGTCAAATGCCTTGCTAAAGTCTAGGTAGGCCATGTCCACAGCCCCTCCCTGATCTACTACTTTGGTCACCCAGTCAAATAAATCTATTAGATTTGTCTGGCATGACCTTCCCGCTGTAAATCCATGCTGCCTTGGGTCCTGTGCCCCTCTGGCCTCTAGGTACTCGACAATTCTTCCCTTCAGAAGTGATTACATAATTTTCTCCATCACTGAGATTAAACTAACAGGCCTGTAGTTTCCTGTTTCTGCCCTGCTCCCACTTTTGTGAAGGGGAATCACATCTGCCCTCCTCCAGTCCTCAGGTACCACCCCATCCTCCCATGATTTGTTAAAGAGGGTAGTCAGTGGTATCACTAGTTCTACCCTTAGTTCTTTTAGAATTCTAGGATAAATCCCATCAGGCCCCATTGCTTTGTCCACCTTCAGTTTTAAGAGTTCTTTCAGAACCCTTTCATCTGTAAATGGGCTGGTATCAACTTCTGTATCCGGAGTGTTTCTGTTCGTTTTAGGTACCTTATCTATCCAAAGGCTAGGTGGGCAGACATTAGCTATAGTATGTAATGGGCAGACATTAGCAAGAGTATTTGAGTATAAGTACCTGGGAGTAATCAGACAAAGCAGTAAATTTCAAAACTCACATAAAAAACACCAGTAAGAAAGTAAACACTAAACTGGGAGCCCTGAGGAGAAAGGCACTACTTCATATCAAAGGAAATGAGGAAAGAAAGTTTCGGCTCTTACTCCCACCACTATGTGGCAGGATACCTACCAACATGCTAACCAATCCACTCTAGCCAAATTAAACACAGCCTACAAGTAACTTCCAAGATTTGCACTAGGTTGTACCCAGGACAGAAACCACTTAACGTACACAGTATTGGGGTGGGACCTATTAGAGACAAGGAGGAAAGGAAAGGAAAAAAATAACAACCACAGCATACAAGCTAAACATGGGGGCCTTATCCAAAGCCACAAAGCAGGGTTGACAGAGCCCCCTGCGATAGCCCACAACCTCAAGGAGGTAAAAATAGAGGTTACGCACTTCCCAAAATAGCAACCACTTATGGGGAAATGAGAACAAGCTGGTGGTTAGCTAAGGAATGGAACACATTAGCCACTGCTATTAGGAAAGCGCCATCAACAAGGGTGTTCATAACTATGCCAGATCAGCACTTAGTGGATGCATGCACCTGCTACTGTAAAGACAAATGATGCAAACTGCTTGCATATACTGACAGTACCAGTGACTGCTGTTAAGTCATTTTGCTCTACTGCACCTGTGCAGACAAATTATGTCATTTGCTCGTATGTACTGAAAATAACAGACAGCCGTTTTAAGTCATTGTTTCAACTGTGTCTACTGTAATCTACGTATTCGTCTAACTTTAACTGAATGCATGACAACTCTGTAAACAAGTTCTATCCTGTTTACACGGTTTTATATGGTAGAGGAAGGCCACAAGACCCATCAAGTCTACCCCCAACACTCATGTGGGAATTTGTTTTCTTCCCAGTTCTGTAGATATATATCCAAGTTCCTCTTGAACTGGTCCATTGTGCCTGAGCCTACTACAAATTGTGGCAATTTATTCCATCGTCTTGTCGCTCTACTAGAGAAATAGCATATTCTCTTATTCTCGATTGCTCTGGGTACAAACAACTGCTGTGAATTACATTTTAGGGTTATTGGTCTGGGAGCATTACTTATCCTACATGTTTTCATTAGTATATCATCCTGTAGTATTTTATAAAAAAGCAGCAAATCTCCTCTAGTTGTCCTGACACTAAGAGGGTATAACTTCAGCTCCTTACACCTGGAAATCTAATCCAGATTATTTAGTCTAGGGATTAGTTTTGTTGCTCTCCTTTGGACGCTTTCCAATAATTTAGTGTCTTTAGTCAAAAAAGGTGCCCAGAAGGCAGCCCCATAGTCTAAATGCGGTCTTATGTAGGAATTATATAATGCCAAAACACACAGTTCCTGCCTACTTATAAATGATTTCTTAATGGAGTTGAGAATAAATGTAGTAATCAATCTGCAATGACTCCCAGGAAGCAGTTGATTATTAACCAGGATACCCAAACCTTTTTCTACCTGCATTTCCCTAAGTTGTCTGCCATTTAGGTAGTACTCTGCATGTGTATTGTGTTGACCCAAATGTATTACACACTTTTCCTCATTAAAAGCCATGTTATCGCTTGCCCATTTCTCCAAAAGCTACAAGTCATTTTAGAGTTTAATTATGTCCTCACTATTTTTAAACTACTCTGCTAATTTTGATATCATTTGCAAATTTACTGCAGTTACTTATACATCCTTTTTGTAGATCTGCAAAATATATATATGTAATATATGGATAATGAAAATAATATAATTGAAAAGCATACAAAAAATTCCTGGTAATACACCAGAGCCCCAGTGATAATACTATCATTCGGAGCCCGTAATACTATTGTTCAGAGTTCTGAACGATAGTATCACAGAAATGCCACCGTGGCTGCGCAAGTCTGACACACATATTAACTCAGCTGCCATGGTCCCAAGTCCTTTCCTGCACAGTGTGCATTGTGATTGGCCACTTTTCCACTGTGAATGGGCAGAGCAATTTTGAAAACATGGCGGCTGGTTAGTCTCACTTAGCGAGTAAAATGTGTGCGCGTCATTTCTTCAGCTTTTTTCCTCGTGTCTTTGGATTATCTGGTTAATCCTGCATTACCCGAAGAATGGGAAACTAAAAGGTATGACTGCAAATCTAAAAAAGTAAAATATTAAATAGATACGGAGGGAGTGGTGGGGGGGACGAGGGCTACCTAGTCAGTCTCCGATGGGACAGTCGGCTGAGCGCAAGCATGTCTTCAGTGCGATTGGCTGGCCAGCTCACAGAAAAAAACAAAGAATTTTGAACTGGATCCATACATTACAAAAATAACAAATAGATAAGTATCTATTACAAAGCAGTAAGACCATCCTCGGTTTTGGGAACTTTGGGAACCTCTCGAGCTTCGCTCTCGAGGTTCCAAGTCCCCAAAACCTCGAGATGGTCTTACTGCCTTGTAATAGATACTTATCTATTATTCTATTTGTATGTATGTATGTATGTGCGTGACGCACGTGTGTGTATACATACATATACACATACACATATTTTTTATATATATATATATATATATATATATATATATACACACACACACACACATACATATACACACACACACAGACACACATACATATATACACACACACACACACACACACACATACACATACACACACACACACACACATATATATACACACACACACACACACACACACACACACACACAGTAAGGGTCCTAGAATGGATCCCTTCGGAACTTCACTGGAAACTGGAGTAGGTAAGGATAGCATGTTTTAAATTCTAACCACTTGGTGATGATCTGTTAGCTGTATGTTGAAAAATAAAGAAACTGAAATTGAATAATCTGAACCTGGCATCTCCCATTTCAGTTTAGTGCTCTAACCACTAGGCAGCAAAGTCTTCCTAAAACAACTCACAGTTGTCACTATGAAGGCATTTTGTGAGGCATGTAAAATCTCATTTATGACCTATTATTTGTGCTTAAATCAATCCCATACAATCCACAGGGGGTGGCAGTTAATTAGGTCTGAGCAGAAAAAGTACCAGCCGCTGGCTACTGCCAACTCTGAAAATGGTTGCATTACACAGCAGGGAGGACTAAAAATTGACTAGATGAGTAACAGCTGCTAAGCCAATTCTATATTCACTGCACTTAAAAGTAATCACCGAAACTCAAACATACTGGATGAGAACACCTCATCTATTTGCACAGTCTCACTTGATTAAATCAATAGCAACAAGTTTTCATGTGTCTAGGGCTTCTTTAGCTGGCCAATTCATATTGATATTTTAAATCGCAACGGACATATTTAATCAGAAAAGGGTGTTTTGCTCCCTCTGCTTCACTAGTTTGGTCTCCTGCTTACTTGCATACCAATCGTGAAGTCTCTCTGACTTTGTGCGCTAAGTAACACACTGGTAGGGATTCCCTGCATATGCAAGCAGCTTAAGCCAGCTCCACAGAATGAAGCTACTCAGGCCCTCACAACCAGTTTTTTTTTTCATTTTTTGTTGTTGTCAGAGAAGGATGGATATTCAACTGTAAATAAAAACATCGCAACACACAAGACCCAGAACTGATGTTTTCCCTCAACACCGACTTTAAAATTAAACCACAAAGAAACCAGGAGACATCCTCTTCGAATCAGAGGCGAGAGAACAGAGTGAAGGACATTCTTTACACAGAGGGTGGTGGGTATATGAAATGATCTTCCCTTAGAGGTTGTGGCTAGTGAAACAAAGGTAAAAAAGACTGGATGCATTTATGGCCTCAAAGCCTAACATCAAATACTACCACAGAACAGTGAGAGGGCAGTTCACGTGGGCTTAAAGCCTTTATCTGCCCTATACTTTTAGTAACTTGCAGTAACATAGACCCTCGCTCGGAGGAGAACCACAAACACCCCTCCACAGAGGCCAGAAGACCCACTGAAACAGAAAGTTAAGCAAGCAGTAACACACAACGAGGTGTGGGTTATCTCCTGATAAGAGCACACACAGGTGCGTTACGAGGCACTTGTGCTGAGTGCCTTTTGCACCTGGGCATGCTCTTATCAGGTGATAACCCACACCTTGGAGTGTGTTATTGTGCTTATAAAATGGGCCCCAAGAAAAGACTGAAAATTAAAAAAAGGAAAAAGCTGGTAAATACAAAAAGTGAAAGAAACTTTTTTTTTTTTTTTTTTTTAGTTGGAGGGATAAAGTAGTCCCTGTATGTAATGTGCTGAACAGTAAAGTACATTGTATTTGGCTTGGTCTGCAATACAGCTCCACTCCAATCACGGATAGTAGCCTCCCTTCCCTTCCCACAACCAGCAACACAGAGAGGAAAATCTTACTCAGCAATAGTTTTTCTGTTTCTTTTAAAATTAGCGTTGTATATATCAATGGAAGCTGGTCAGTGAGAGTAGTATGGAGCTGTACTGCAGCGGACACTGTCGGTGGGGGGAGCGGTGAGCACTGGCATTTTGAAGACGACTGGAATGACAGTGTTGTGGGAGCAAGAGTTTAGAAAAAAATGTTTAGTATTACCTATCCTAGGTTTTTTCACAGTGGCACTGGCGGTTCAGGAACGAGCGTGTCCCTCAGTAGCCACCGTAGGAAGCAGTTCACGTTTCTCATTTTTTGTTCTGAGAAGAAACATCGGGTTCTCTGTCTTTTTCAAAGCACTGTTTTGTCTTTATGTTGCTAGGGTGTGCATCAGGTTGTCGCTGTGTCTTGCCGGGAACTGTGATGGAGGGACTGGCTAATGGGCAGGTTGGTGAGGTTAGCTTATCTTGCAGTTTTAGTCCCCCGTCAACTTCCTTCTGTGCCGGGTTTCTAATTTCAGGTTGAGACCACAGTCGGCTTTGTTGTGTGCCAGGTGAGAGAGTTATTTGCCGGTTTCGACCATGGCCGGTGTGTGTGTGTTTGTGTTTGGGGGTGCCACGGAGCAGCAGCTTGCTCTTATGAAATCGGGCACTCTGATACTTCAGTGTCGTGCGGCTGAGGTTGACACAATTAGTGTCCGTTGGCAGGATACAGCCTGATAAGGACATGGCTGAAAACTGCTTCCAGCCAGTCAGGTTACAGGATTTCTTGAGCCCATTTCATAATTTATTTTATGAATTACATAGTTGGGAATCAAAACATACAGCTTGATATCTGCTGGTAGGCAAGTCTGCTGACGCAGGCAGTGTGATTTTTCAGCACTGTAGGTCTAGCAGTTTATTACTATAATATCACGATCCCTTGAAACTGGCTTCTGGCTTGTGGACCCCACGTTCTTCTTACAAGCCAGAGTTGGACCAGCCTATCAGGATACCTGGAAATTTCCAGGCGGCCCCCCTCAGTTGGGTAACTATCCACCTTCTAAACTCTGAAATTCTTTGCATTTATCATCTTTTTCAAATTAAATGGGGTATTTGGGGCACTGTAGGTGAATGTAAGATGCAAACTCAGAGCTAGAGTGTCAAATTTAAGTGGAATACTGACGTGAGTCTGTCACACTGGGCCCTCCCCTACTGATTTTCCAGGTAGGACCCCCGTACCCCATTCCACCCCGTTATAAGCTATACTGTTCTACACCAGGCACACTCAACTCCTGCCTGTTTTTCTAAGGTTCCCAAAGAGCTCAGCTGATGAAGCCAAACTGACGGTATGCTTAGCAGTATTTGTGATAAATTAATAATTCATCTCCCAGAACTGGCCATCTTTGCTTCAGAGCAGCATCTCGTGTTACTGGTTACACCCACTACTGCAGCTGGGCTCCATAAGCATGGGGGGCTACATTACCTTGGGCAGCCATTTATTTATTTGCTTTGTTACGCTACACACAACACAGCTGAGTAAAACAAACTGCTCTGGGGATGCTTATCCACACTGGAACCCCTTTCACATCACATATGTTAGACACGTGGAACAGGGCAGACTATGGACTCTTTCTGCCTGCAAAACTGTTATGCTTCTATGACATTAGCAATGTAGGATTCTCTATGAGTTTAGAGAGTTTTGTCAAAGGTTTGACTGGGGACTTCTAAGGTAAGCAATATCTAACCTACAAATAAATACAACTAACCTTATGTTAGCGTGCCCCATTAAACCCATATTGTGCCCAGATTTTCATTTATTTTACTCTACAGCCTGACCAGTGTCCAGGTGGCTGTCTGCCTTGTGTGCGGATGCACCAAGACACCCTGGTGATGTCAAGCCAGAAAAAGGGTCTGGAACACAGTACTGACTTCAACAGCACTATGGCTACCGAGTGTTACAGCACGTTCTGTGGCCCCTCGTTTTGTCTTGCACTTTACTAGTTAGACCACTGAGCAAATAAACGCATTAACAGTGTAACGTACATCGATTAGGGATATCACAGTTTCATGATGTACCATGGCACTAAAGTCATAGTAACGAAAAGGAAAATTTCAGATTCTGGGAAAAAAAAAAAAACTTCACAGTATACTATACCTTTCGGGCCTTTACAATTGTGCTTTTCAAGCAAATTGCCAAAATTGTAACTTTCACAATATTAACCTTTGTAATACATTCAGCAGTTATACCATCAAAGGTCATACCAGGACCTCCATAATATTGATAGAGACATTTTTTGCTGTATATCAATCAATCACAACAAAAATACATACATTTCAGTGAATCACAGTAACAAGTGTATTTGTTCTTACTGTACAAGAACCGGAATGGCCAGCAAATGGAGTTTCTATTTTCCTATTACTTCAGCAATAAATGTCTTAAAAAATAGTTCCAGACAGTAAATTAGTTGAAAAAAAAAAAAAAAAAAAACACAGAATAAAGCATATTTACTATGCCAGTATTTTGAGCATTCCCCAAGTTTCACAATACATTCTCATTCACTCTGAGCCCCTGCTCACAGACACAAATAACATACGCTCTGCCCCCTCTGGATATCACCGAGGATGGCTATAACCATCATGTAACCGACAAAAATCTGTCATAACAGGCATGCACTGCATCAAGATTATTTTAGAAACTTTTAAAATTATATTTTAACATTACGTTAGATCATCAATATATCAGATTCATGGTCAGAAGATACAAGTGGTTGCCCCAAACACCACCCCTTTTCTAGCTTTATTGGTACACTGCTAATCTAGAAACTGGTCAAGAGAGGGAAGAAGAAAAAATTGCTCACCATAGTAATGTTGTTTCTCCTCAGGGATCTATCAACGAAATTTACACAATCAGCATCCTGCCAAAGTGTGATGCCCCAGAAGAAAAAAAATTACTTACCTTAGTAATTATGTTTCTTCTAATGGAGTCGTACTGTATTCTGACTATTGCAGTTAGTCCCAGCACTCAAACTGCCCAGGAGAGAAGAGGGTTAATTTTCTATGCAGAGCATAGAACACTGAGCTCGAGCTCGATTCAAACCTCTGTCTGCTGCACTTAGAAGCACAACCATCAGATTCTTATGAGCTAATACTAACCAACTACTATGTGAAAATTGTAAAATTTTTACTAGCCAAATGGCAACCAAATATTTTGGATCCCAAAAGCCTCAAGTCAAGAAATTCAAAATCAAAAACCAGAAAGAAAATGGCTAGATTTGATAGTGAAACCTGATTGGTTAAAAGCAGTCCCAATCCGGGCATCTATTTTTCGATAGATGCACGCTGTAAAACAAGTGCCAATTCAGGGTACCCCATTACCAACAGTATGATTGGGCACCCTGAATGTTCAAAATCCTTAGACGTCATTTTATTCTCTCACTAAGCAAGCCCTACATCAGCCGCTGATCTCCTCCGTCCCCACTGGACTGAGATACATACAAGGCACACAACTTTACGATCGCCTGCACAATCGGAAGCCTAGATGAGCGAGACAGTGTGTGCTAGATCTGCTTAAAGTATGTGTAGTTTCTTAACTTTCCCGACTGCAGATCTAGCGGTCTCTCACTCGCTCTCTGACACACTCAGGGGTCTTGCTCGCTCAGTACTCCCTCAACTCTGTATGCGAGTTGCGAGTTTAAAGGCAATATATTGTAAGCTTGCAAGCGCCTCCTTATATATTTCTTCTCACACACATACAAAAAAAAAAAAAATAACAGTGAGTACCTAAATGTCACTGCCTGAAACAGCGCATGCCACTCTCCCGTTGCTCTCGTGCTGTCAGTTGGGGAAAAGAAACAGCAGTTCATAAAACTGCAAATAAAGAAATGGACTGCAATCAAGCCCCCCAAACCTAGTTAAAACTATTTCTGCCCATTTAGTAAGTCGTGTGTGTGTGGGGGGGGAGGTTAACCACAGCAACCAGCTTCGTACAACTACGGAAGCTCTAACAGGAACAAAGTCTTAAAAAAAACACAAGCCTAATGCAGGCGATGGAACTTTTTTCTTTTTTTTTTTTTTTTTACAAAATAATTGAAACATATAACATTTTATATAGAAATAATTTTTTTTTTCAAACATGTAATACAGTGGGACATTTTCTAAGTGCAATAATGCCCTCCAGGGTGGACGGTATTGAGGAATACCGGACCTTCCAGGGGCTATAAAGGCCCTCTGCCTTCAGCGTCAGGCCTCATTACGCCCCTGGGCAGTCCGGTATTCCCCAATACCACCCACCCTGTTGGGTATTATTGCTTAATTAGTGAACAACTTAAGACTGTTAAATTAATAATATAACCCACTCCACCTCTCTAACAGGAGTGAGTGCCCAAATGCACCCCTAGGGTGCAACACTGCACCTGCCAGCCCGCTTCCCAAAAACGGGAACTGAGAGGGGGAAGCAGGTCAGAATACAGCAAGACTCCATTAGAAGAAACATAATTACTAAGGTGAGTAATTTTTTCTTCAAACCACATGAAGTCTTGCTGTATCCTGACTATTGCAGACTACCAAGCAGTACCTCCATGGAGGAGGGAATCAAACCTACCTGGGGAATAGGCTTTGCAGTACTGCTGTACCAAACCGAGCATCACTCCCAGCCTGGATGTCCAGGGAGTAATGTTTGGTAAATGTATGCACCGTTTTCCAGGTGACTGCTTTACATATCTCTAGCAAAGGAATATCCCTGGCTGCAGCCAGGGAAGTAGCTGTACCTCTAGTTGAATGAGCCCTCAGACCTGAGGGAGGTATTTTGCCTAGCTTCTCATAGCAGAATTGAATACAAGAGACAATCCACCTGGTAACAGTTCTCGTAGTGGCAGGTTTGCCCTTCCCCACTTCCCCATAAGTTAGAAACAACTGGAGGAAGTCAAACCTCTGATCCTTAGTACGCTCAATGTAGTAACCAAGGGCTCTTAACATCCAAACTGTGTAAACTTCTTTCTCTTGAAGAAGAATGATCAGTGAAGAACACAGGGAGAGAGATTGTTTCAGATGAAAATCTGAAACCAACTTGGGTAAAAACCTCCTGTTATTTCTAAGGACCACCTTATCTCTATGGAATGAGATAAAATCAGGCTCCACTGACAGAGCCTGCAATTCACTGATACACCTGGCAGAGGCATAGCTACCAGGAACACAGTTTTCCAAGTCAAGTACTTAAGCTCTGCTGAAGACAAAGGCTCAGAAGGGGGTTGCATAAGCTGAGCAATGCAAACATTAAGATCCCAAGCAGGGGAAGGATCCCTAAAGGGGGGATTGGCATGAAGCAATCCCTTGAAAAATTTACAGAATATAAGGTGAGATGACAGTGAGGAAGGCTTTCCCACTGACAGAAAGGCAGAAACAGCTGACAAATGTACTTTGACAGTAGCTGGTCTGAAGCTTAGGCCATTAAGATGAACCATATAATCCACACCTGTAGACAATTCAGCACTGTCTAGGGATATATGCTTCTTGGAACACCAAATGCTGAATCTCTTCCATTTGGAGTTATAAGTTTTTCTGGAGGCAAGCTTTCGAGAGGCTTTGAGAATATCCAGAACCCCTTGGGACAGATGCAAATCTGCACACTTTAACTCTTCAAGAGCCATGCCTTTAGACTGAGACCCCGAAGATTGGGGTACCAAATCCTCCCCTGAGAGGAGGTTAACAGGTTGTAATTCCTGGGAAGAAGATGGACTGCTAGGGACAGCAACGGGGGTACCAAGGCTGCCTGGCCCAGTCTGGAGCAATCAGAATCACTTTGCAGGGTTGTGACCTTATCTTTACCAGAACCTTGAACAGTAGAGAAAAAGGAGGGAAGGCATATAAAAATTTCCCTTCCCAGTTCAAGTTCAGAGCATCCAGAGGGACTGAGCCCAAGACTGGGGGCCTGCAACAAAACAGAGGAAGTTGGTGATTGTCTGGGGCTGCAAAGAGATCCATCTCTGGAGTGCCCTACCTTGAAAAAAAAAAAATAAATAAATAAATAAATCACTTTCAATACTGGAGGGTTCAGGGACCATTCGTGATGGCCCTGGGAGATCCTGCTCAAGGCATCTACTAGCACACTGTCCTTCCCTGGAAGGTGGACTGCTATCAGAGAGGTCTGCAGAGAATAAGCTAGGGACCACAATTTCACGGCTTCTGTACACAAGGCCATGGACTGAGTGCCTCCCTGCTTGTTGATGTACCACTTGGTGGTGGTGTTGTCTGTCCTGACCTGAACACCTTGTTCTGCACTGACTGAGAGAAAGCTTGCAAGGCCAGAAAGACCGCCCTGAGTTCCAAGAGATTGATATGAAGAAGGGATTCCTAAGGGGACCACAGTCCCTGGGCTGTGAGAGCCCCCAGATGGGCTCCCCACCGCAATAGAGAAGCATCCATGGTTAAGACCACAGAGAGACTGAGTGACGAATGGGACTCCTTGTCTGAGGTTGCCCTGATCCTGCCACCACTGGAGAGCCTGGATCAGAGTCAGTCACTGGAACTAGTTTGGTTAGAGAATCTTTCTGAGACCAAAAGGCCCTCAGGTGAAACTGAATGTTCCTTATCTGAAATCTGGCCCCTTGGACCACTGCTGCAGAAGCTGCCATGTGGCCCAGAAGCT
Organism: Neoceratodus forsteri; assembly: GCA_016271365.2. Classification (NCBI taxonomy): domain Eukaryota; kingdom Metazoa; phylum Chordata; order Ceratodontiformes; family Ceratodontidae; genus Neoceratodus; species Neoceratodus forsteri. The sequence continues at coordinate 624,325,994 of CM057449.1, forward strand.
GAAGGAACTGCCTTGGTAGCAGTGAGACCAGAAAGTGGAATGAAGAAGCCAGCTCTACAATAGCCCTTGCCCTTTCCAGGGGAATAAAAGCTCTTGCTTTGACTGTATCCAACTCTGCACCTATGAAGGTGAGGAGCTGTACAGGCTCGAGAACGGACTTGGGAAGATTGAGAAGGAATCCTAGGGAAGTGAGCACTTGCCGAGTCACTAGCATGTCTGACTTGACTTGGTCTGGGGACTGACCCACAATGAGCCAGCCGTCCAGGTATGAAATATCGAAACATTCTTCCTTCTTAAAAAGGCCACTACTACTGCTAGGCATTTTGTGAATACCCATGGAGCCGATATCAGGCCGAAGGGCATAGCTTTGAACTGATAATGGCCTGAAGGCAATTCGAACCCGAGGTACTTTCTGTGGGAGCACCTGATGGGAATGTGAAAGTAGGCATCTTTTAAGTCCAGGAAGGCTAGCCAGTCCCCTGAACTTAGAGAGGGAAGGATTATTCCCAGAGTCACCATTTTGAATTTTGGTTTTAAAAGATGTTTGTTCAGGTATCTTAAGTCTAAGAAGGGTCGCCACTCTCCTGTCTTTTTTGGGGTAAGGAAGTACCTGGAGTACAGACCTTTGCCCCCTGTGCAATGTAGGAACTCCCTCTACAGCCTTTAGAGCCAGTAGAGATGAAACCTCTGCCTCTAAGGCAATGGTTTCGGAGATGCTTGCAGGTGGAAAATATCTGGCCCTCAGCATGGAAATTTCTTTAAGCTGAGAACCAGCCCCAGGCTTATCAACTCCAGGACCCACTTGTCTGAGGTAACAGACATCCAGTCCTGGACGAAGTAAGCCAGCCTGCCTCCTACAGGAATGGGGGAGTCGACCCGGGCTGACACGTCAGGGTGTCTGCTTGGCAGGAGCCCTAGGTTAAGGGGTGGATGCAGCCCTGCTCATCCCCTTTCTGCCTCTCCCTCTGAACAGCCCCCTCTGAGGAAAAGAAGAAAAGGCCTGTGCTTGGTAGAAAGGCCTATGAAAAGGCCTACCCCTAGCATGCTGCCTTTGAGGAGTTGCCAGCCCTTCCTTGACCTGTGCACTCCTATAGGTGGTCCTATACTCATCAATCTTTTTCATGTAATTCTCTGTCTGCTCCCCAAACACAGAATGACCCACCACAGGGAAATCCATGGCCTTAGCCTGGGTGTCCTGTGAGAGACTAGTACATCTGAGCCAAGCCATTCTCCGAAGAGCCACCGATGTAGCCATGACTCTAGATGACGCATCACTGGAGTCCACAGCAGCATGGAACTGTACCTTAGATGCCTCAATCCCATCAGCAGCCACCCCCTCCAGCTCCGAGGCTAGCTGGGGGAGGCCTGCTTAGCCAGTGCCAGAACAGTGTCTCCCGGACTTCTGGTAACTGGCTGCATAGGCCATATAATTAGCCTGCCTGAGTCTCAAGGCGGACGCCATGTACTGTTTCTTTGCCATGGCATCCAGATTCCTAGAGTCTTTATCTGGGGGGTGTGATGCCAAGGGAATGCCTGCCCAACCCCAACATGACTGCATTGTTGATACAAGTACTCTGTACCTGAACCTGATAAGGTGTACCTTTTGTCCATCCTTCGGCTGACAGGAGGTACAGAATTTGGAGTTTCTAAAATCTTTTGCGTCTGTTTCCCAAAAGACTTATGAAGGGGAATAGTCAGTCTCGGACTCTGGGATGTCCATCATCTCCACATAATCAGGTTCCTCTTGTTCCTCCACAGGGAGCAGGAGGGTTTCTGCCACTTTCCTGTAAAACATGTAGCGGGAAGGGGACTCAGAAAGCCTAGGAGGGGAAACACCAGAAGGCCTGTCTGCGGAGATGTCCGGTTCAATGTGCTCATCCAGACCTTCCCCACCATTGTCATCGTCATCTTCATAATCTTCATCTCCCCAAAATCTGGTTCATAAAAATCTTCAGAGGAACAACCTTGAACCAGAGGAACCGACCTGAACCGAGCGCCTGCCAGACGGCGCCAGATCAGACGGAACCAGGCGAAGCAATTCTACAATCCTCATCGCTTTGGCAATCTCTTCGGTGGTAGGAAAATGGGCCTCTGGATCCGAACTGGCTGATTTTTCTTTTGTCTTTTTGTAGGAACCGATCCCTCAATATTGGCTCTCGTCTTACCTGAAGAAGTATTGCCCTGGTCAGAGGGCACTCCCTCAGGTTCGATCGGAACCAGGCTGGCCATCCGGGTCAGTGGACTTCACAGCCTCTTGATCCCTAAGCAGACCTAATCTTTTTTCCAGGGTAGACTTAGGGACATTTTTACAGGTTTGGCAGACTGAATCTAGGTGGTCAAACCCCAGACAATCAACACATGTGGTGTGGGGGATCAGCCTTAGCAAAGACCTCCCCACACACACTGCAGTGTTGAAACCCAGTGGGCCCAGTTTTTCTTCTGGGTTTCTCAGACATAGCCATCCTAACCACAAACTTACCCTTTTTATGGCAAACAACCAGACAAGACACCCTTATCGGTTTCTAACAATGTCACGGGTATTGGAAAAACCTACAAGAAAATGCGTTTTTGGTCTTTTTTAAACCAATATGGACCGGTAGCCACGCTCTAAGTTTAGAAACAAAGACAGAATATGTAATTCACTATAATGGCAGGTTCACGCGAACCGGTCGAAAAATACAGGTTACTCACCTGTAACAGGAGTTCTAGGAATGGTATATGTTGTTCATCCACACTTATTGGCAGGTTCCTTGCCGCTTTAAATCTTGCCGGAAGGTCTTCAAGCTGGCTCCTCCCACCCACCCGGGTGGTAAAACTCTCGGCTCCGCCCCATGGCGCCAGATCTGGCCGCTGGAAGCTCCAGGTTGTCTTGCCCGAGCCGGGAGGTCGGGTGGGTCGTGTGGATGAACAACATATACCATTCTCAGAACTCCTATTACAGGTGATTAACCTGTTCAAGGGACATCGATATGTTGTTCATCCACACTTATTGGCAGACTCCTAGCAGTTCTCCGGGAGGAGGAAGGCAAGGCGCACACCCCCTACTTAGGGAATAAAGACTGGAGAACCGAGGCCCCAAAACCAGCATCCCGGTGTGGCTCAAGGTCGATGTGGTAATGGGTAATAAAGGTGTGTGCTGACTTCCAGGTAGCAGCCCTGCAGATTTCCTGGATAGGGACGTCCCTGGAAGCAGCCACCGATGCAGCAGTATGACGGGCAGAATGAGCTCCTATCCCTCTGGGAGGCTCCATGCCCGCCAACTTATAGCAGAGATCTATGCAGGAGAACCGGGGTGACCCACCTGCCTATCGTCCGCTTGGCTGCAGGTCTGCCAGGTGCGGCTTCAGCGTAGGTGACAAACAGCTGGCGAACCTCTCCCCGAATTTCAGCCGTGCGCTCCTTATAATGCGAGCGCCCTTCTAGGGTCCAAAGTATGGAGCCTATATTCGGCCTCCGAGATGTGACTGGGGTAGAACACCGGCAGAGTCAACACCTGGTTAAGGTGAAACTCAGACACCACCTTGGAAGGAATTTCGGGTGGGGGCGCAGGACAACCTTGTCCCTGTGGAAGACCAGGTAAGGAGACTCAATGCAGGCGCCTGGAGTTCTCCCATCCTTCTGGCTGACGGATAGCCACCAAGAAGGCGGTCTTCCACGACAGGTGAGAGAGTTCACACCTGTGCATTGGTTCGAATGGCTTGCCCATGAGCTTTGCCAGTACCAGCAGTAAATCCCACGGAGGTGGAGGTTCTCGCACCGGAGGGGAAATGTGATCGAGGCCTTTGAAAAAGTGCCAGACCACCTTCTCCTGCGCCACCGACTGCTCCCGGTAAGCAGAGATGGCTGCCAGGTGCACCTTTAGGGTCGTCGACCTAAGCCCTTGACTAGAAAGGGACCATAAACAGTCCAAAATGCTTGCCAAAGGACAGGAGGAAGGGTCCAAGCCCTTGCCCTGACACCAAATGGAAAATCTCTTCCATTTGAAGGCATAGCATTTCCTGGTCGACTCCTTACGGGACGCCTCAACAACATTGAGGACCTCGTCGGAAAGACCCAAGGCCTGGAACTCTAGCCGCTTAGGAACCAGGCCGTCAGGTGCAGGGATTGAAGGTCCGGATGGAACACCTTCCCCTGATTGACTGAGAGCAGGTCGGGGTGAGCTGGAAGCTGCCTCGGGAGCCTGGAGCTGAGGCTGAGGAGATCTGGGTACCAGAACTGGCGGGGCCAGTCTGGGGCTATCAGAATCACCTGCGCCTTGTCCCTCCTCGCCTTGAGAAGCACCTTGTGAATCAAGGGAAATGGGGGAAAGGCGTAAAGAGGCCCTGGGTCCACAGCCTCGAGAAGGCATCCCCCTGCAGCGAGCCCTGCTGAGGGGGGCGGGCATGAAACAGCCTCAGCTTCGCGTTCTCCCTGGAGGCAAACAGGTCCACCTGAGGTGTGCCCCAGTGGGAGAACAGATCTTGTACTACCTCCGGCAGGAGAGACCACTCATGAGATGCAGCCCCTATTCGGCTCGGGGCATCGGCCAGGGTGTTGGAGGCTCCTGCCACATGAATGGCTAGGAGATCCGCCTCCAGGCTGCGCACGAGTGACCAAATGCGGAGAGCTCCCTTGCATAGAAGCATGGAACGCGTCCCGCCCTGGCAGTTTAGGTAGTACATGGTCGTGGTATTCTCCGTCTGGACTCGGACCACTTGACCCCGGAGAAACGGAGCAAAGGCGGTGAGAGCTAGGCGGACCGCTCGGAGCTCCAGCAGGTTGATGTGGCATCGGGACTCCCACGGGGACCAGAGGCCGTGCGCTCGGTGTTCCCCCAGATGGGCACCCCAACCCATCAGAGAGGCGTCGGTCGATAGAGAGCCCGTCGGCTCAGGGCGGACAAACGGGATACCCTCCTGCAGATGAGATGGAACGGTCCACCACCGGAGAGCATTCCACATCTACTGGGTCACCACCACTAGCTGGTCCAATGGATCGCAGCGTTGTGACCACTGGCTGGCTAGTCCCCACTGAAGGGGGCGCATGTGCCAGCGTGCCCAACGGACCACGCTGGTACAGGCCGCCATGAGACCCAGGAGGCACAGGAAGTCCCAGGCAGGGCGCGATTGCCCAACCAGAAATGATTGGGCAAAGGAGGTAAGAACCTCGGCCCTGTCCGCCGGGAGCCGTGCTCTGGCTCGAAGAGAGTCGAGCTCTGCCCCGATAAACAGAATCACCTGCTTCGGCTCGAGTTCCGACTTGGCCTCGTTGATGAGAAGGCCGACTTGAGAGCAAACCTGGAGGGCCAGATCTCTGGACCGCTCCACGTCCCTGTCTGGAGGGGCCGTTATCAATGTCGTCCAAGTAAGGGTACACGGACCCCTCGGCGCCGCAGAGAAAGCTGTCACCACTGCAATGCATTTGGCGAAGACCCTGGGAGCTGGAGACAGGCCGAAGGGCATGGCTCGAACTCGAAGAGGGATCCTCCGCTCGAGTGAAGGAATCTCCGATGTACAGACGGATAGGACGTGAAAGAACGCGTCCTGCAGGTCCAGAAGCAGAACCACACGCCGTGTTCCAGAGATGGTATTATCTGTGCCAGAGTGACCATCCTGAAGGTTCGGACCTTAGGAACTTGTTCAGGTCGTGGAGGTCGAGAATGGGCGCCAGCCCCATCCGTTCGAACCAGGAAGTACCTGGACACAAACCCGGGTCTGAGGAGGGTCGCTACCTCCCTGATCACCTCCTTTTGGAGGAGGAGGCGATGTCGGCCCGGCCAGTCGACAGTGAGGCTGCGGACCCCGGGCCCCAGTGCTGACAGCTCTGAGCGGGGCCTGCTCGAATTCTAGAGGCAGGCCTTTTCCCACCACCTCCAGTACCCATCTGTCCGTGGTAATAACGGACCAGGCGGAAAGGAAGTGTCGGAGCCGCCCCCACGGGGAACCTGGGGTGAGTGTCGGGGTTGGGCAACACCCTCAGCCAGTCACTGGGCAGGCTTGAGGAGAGACCGGCCGAGGGACCTCCTGGGCCTTTACTCCCTGTTTCCTGTTGGAGGAAGCAGACGGCTTGGGTTTGGGATGCCAAGCCCGAGCCTGCTGGCCCTGACGTTGCTGGGCCGGGCGCGCCGGGGACGCAGAAGGACGAAAGGGCTTAGGCTGTGGCTTGCAGCCTTTGTCCTTCTGAGCGGAAGAGACAGAGTCCAAGGTAGTGTTGGACTTCTCAATCCTTTGCAGGTGACCTTCCACCCCAGGGCCGAAGAGGTCAGTCCCCAAAAAGGGAACATCCGCCAACTTATGCTGGATATCCGAAGTAAAGGTGGATATCCTCAGCCAAGTCCGACGACGCATGGCCACTGCGGCCGCCACAGACCTGGCACATGAGTCCCTGAAGTCTAAAGCAGTCTGGAGCTGCTGTTTGGCCACTGCCCTGCCCTGGTCCGCACCTGCCTGACCGTAGTCTGCAGATCTGCGGGAAGATGAGGGACGACCTCATCCAGGAGCCCAACAGGGCATGAGAAAATGTGCCATGAGGACGGCCGAACTGGCCTGGCGAAGGCCGAGAAGGGCGCATAGACTTTTAGCCGGCATAATCCAATTTCTTGGATTCCTTGTCGGAGGTTTGTCCCATCCCTGGCGTTCCTGGCGCGAGAAAGCTGTCGGTAACCAACCCTCAGCAGAGGGTGTTCCGAAAAACCGGACAGGGAACCGGTAGGGACCGCATACTTTCTGGCCATCCTGGCCGAAGGCGCAGGGCAGGAAGCAGGGCGCTGCCAAAGCTCCAAGGCCGGACCCACTATGGCCTCGGCCACCGGAAAGGCCTCCGTAGGGGAATCCCCTTGGTCCAGAATCTCCGTGAGGGGATACCTGGCCCGTTTAGAAATGGGTTTGAGCTTCATCCCGGTGGACTCCGAGATGAGCCGAAGCAATCCTAGGAAGGACGAAGGGCTATCGTCCACCAACTGTCCTCCTGAGGACTTCAAGTCCATTCGCTTGGAGAAAAGGGAGGAATCATCCTCGGATTGGAAGAGTCCTCAAAGAGCTGCCTCGGGCCTGAACCACCCTCCACCTGCCGAGGTCTATCGGGAGTGAGGGTGACAGACAGCCTATGGGGCAGTCCATGAGCCGACCGAGAATTTTTGGTCGGAGCCCCAAATAACGACTGTGGAGGCGGAGGTTCCACCGGAATCGGTGGGGCAGCTGGAATTAGCCGAACAACCGGCCTGGGAACAGGCTCCTCGGCTACAACGAGGGGTTGTTTCGGCCGCTCCGGTGACAGCCACTTAATGGCCGGGGAAGACGACTGCATCGGCTTATTCCCGGTCAGAAGGAGCTGTTGCCACATGACTTCCTCATACCTCCGACGCAACTTGCGCCGAAGCCTCCCCTCGTCCGAGGAGGAGGAAGAGGAAGAGCGGCGGTGCCACTTGCCGTGGTGCCGAGATCGAGACCGCCTATGACGGCGGGATCGGCTGGACCTCGAAGACGTCCGAGACAGAGAACCTCGGCTAGGCTGAGGACGGTGCGGGGAGGTGTCTGGAATCGGCACTCCCCTCGGTTCGGACGATTCCACCGAAGGCTCCGGAACCGGAGGCACAGACGAGCCGACGGGATCCTCACTCCCACCGGGGGAACCGGGGAGAGGATTCTCAGCTTCTCCAGCCGACAACCCGTCCAGCAGGGGTCGAGAAAAATCTCGACCGGCTCGGCGGAGATCTCGTCAACTGGCCTGACAGGGACACCATGAAGCCAGTGGCCGAGCGTAGGTGGGCATCAAGTCGACTGTCGACAACTAGGGGAGGGGGATCTTTCCCGCTCCCAAGAGCGTCGACGGTGAGACTTACTTTTGTCTCTTTTTGGACCGAGAAAAAGGTCCAGAAGAAGTTGGACCCTCACCTTTCGTCGAGAGAGTCAGACAAAGCTCCTTAAAAGAAGCCGAATACGAGGCACCGAGAGAGAGCAGGACAAATGCCGCAGCCGAGGCAGAAGCGGCCCGCGCCGCCTCCTCTTCAAGGGCCATCATCTGCTCGAGCTGATCCGCCGGACACCGGACACCACCTCTTTAGACTTAACCGGAGAAAATCTTTTCTCGGTAAGCCCCAGCTGTAAACGGGCAGCACAGTCTTCGAGGACGTAGGCCGAAAAAGAAGAGCACAGGTCGCAAGCCTGCAGGTCGTGCTCAAGGCCTAAGCAGTAGACGCACGTGGAGTGCGGATCCGTCCGAGACATCTTCTGCCCGCAAGGGCATCTCCGGAAACCGGGAGTCGATTTGTCCATCGCAGCTGCGAGGGAGAGAAGACCGAAGTCTTTTTAGCAAAAAACTTTTGATTTCAAAAATTCGAAGAATTAGGAACCAGTCTTATACGCAGAGCGTTAAGGAGGGAACCTGAGCTTCCAAGCTGTAAGGAAGATCTGGCGTTATGGGGCGGAGCCGAGAGTTTTACCACCTGGGTGGGTGGGAGGAGCCAGCTTGAAGACCTTCCGGCAAGATTTAAAGTGGCAAGGAACCTGCCAATAAGTGTGGATGAACAACATATCCATGTCCCTAGAATCAGTTTTTACAATTTCCACAAGTTTACTATGTCTCGTTCACTACCTAGTACTTACTATACTACAGACAGAGATCTGAATCGAAACGTGTGAAAAAATAATCGGTAAAACCGAAGACTTTAACAGACTGTCAAACTGCGAGCAAAGGAGAAATCTCAGGAGCGACCGTTCAGTTATGCAGAGCAAACAATCTGACTGTTGTGCTTCTAAGTGCAGCAGACAGAGGTCTGAACCGAGCTTGAGCTCAACGTTCTATGCTCTGCATAGAAAATTAACCCTCTTCTCTCCGGGGCAGTTTGAGTGCTGGGGCTAACTGCAATAGTCAGAATACAGCAAGACTTCATGTGGTTTGAAAAAGGCTTTATGCTAATTTTAGAACTTGGAATACAAGTTTCAACTCTGCACTGTGGTCACGCTCCCCCTAGTGTCAAAGTCCCACCAGTTTGCTGGCACAGTGGCACGGAGGGTTGAGGCGCTGGATGCCACACTTCACGCCACACTGGCAACCCGGGTTCTGGAACGAGCCTGGGTTGCTGGGGGTCAGCCGTTTTTGAGGGGGGCACTGAGCAGGACTGAGCTGCCATAAGGCAGCTCTCCTCTCCCAGGGAGGAATCTGGAGTTTCCCATGGCCCTTGGCTGCCACCCAGTGGAGGACAGATGGCAGTTTGGGCTACAGGGGAGCTCAACACTTGCCAGGGGTGGGACGGGCGGGCCAGAGCTGGCGCCACATGTGCACTTCCATGTGCATGCAAGACCGTGTGTTGGGGCCCTGGGTGTACACGGAGAAACAGCAAAACCAGTATGTATCCCCCTTGCCAAGTAAGCGGGAGATCAATGGGGGGTCAAAGAGCTACAATAATAAAAAAGACTTCTTTCCACAGCCAAGGGAGATGTGACCACTAAAATTAGCTGAATGGCTACCAAAACATTTTCAAAAACGTTCCTTAAAATATTGAAATGCAGCCGACCCAGTGGCGCTGAGGCAACCTTGCTTTACCTTGTGCTACGCCGGCGACCTGGGTTCGGGAATGACCTCGGGTCATCAGGGTGCCCGCACAGGGGTGGGAGCAGGATTGAGCGATGGCTCTCCTCTCCTCTCTCGGGAGGGTGGATTGCCAGTCTACAGTCCCACCATTATCAGATGGAGGTCCGGTGGTGGCGTAGGCCACTACTGGCGACAGGTTGAGTGGGGCGTCCCACAGTGCATAACGTGCGCATGCCCCACACGAGCATGCTCCACCAAGGACATGCGGGCAGGGGGAGTGGCAGGAAAATCAGGGAAATTGCATTAATACATAACTACAAAAAAAAATTTGAAATACCAAAAGATTTAACGTAGACATCGTGTGAAAATTTAAACTGGTCACATTCTGATAATTGCTAAGGAACTGCAATAAGGAATACTCAAGCAACTGTACGTCAAGAACAGATTCTTGTGTGAACTTATTTTCAGATTCTGGAAGGGGAGGCGGAGTCAGGGTATGTAAATCTCACTTATGTATCCCGGAGAAGAAGAAATTACCACCGCAGTAATCTTGTTTTTTCCAAGGTATTCTTCAATATGATTAATTATAGCATCAGCCTCCAGTGTTGAACTGCCTTGGAGAACTTTGGAATGGTATGCAAAGGATGGAACATCTATTGCCATGGGCCACCATTCAAACTGCTGCGTTCTATAAACGCTCAGATTTCCTTGGAGCCTGCTTGGAGAGACTCCTACACTAACTATTCTCGTAAGAAACAATTAACAGACCCCTTTTGCCTATCCCCTGGCAATATCAGACAGAACTAACTAGAGGAAAAAGAGAGCCATGACATTTAAAAAAAAAAAAAAACACAAATGAAAAAGTACAATTACTTAAGAACTTTAACAGTAGATCTTTGAGATGAGCTTCTGCAGCAGGCTACACCATTAGGACTATGCCGGCAGGCACTAGGACTCCACGGAAAACTTCTAGACAGCACTACCTTGCTGGGATCCGCCCCTTACGTTAGCCCACCCACCATCACCAGCTGTATAAAGGGGGCAGACCCCAGCCCCACCTCAGTTCACCCACCGGAGACCCAAAGGTTGCTCAGCAGGAGAGCTCGGAGACAGATGCCGAAGCAAATCCCAAAAAGAGAAACTCAAAAAAAAGGAGGAAGGTGGGAGGGAAAATAGCACCTGCTGCAGGAGCTTGTCTAGAAGATCTACTGCTACGGCAAGTTCTTGCGTAACTGTACTATCTTACTTTCAGTAAGAGCTCCTGCAGCAGGCTATAAGGACAGAGTCCCAAGCAGTGTACCTCAGGAAAATCAGGGGAGGAAGGATTTATAAAATATAAACTGGGAGACCAAAAGTGGCTCTAAACTTAAGAGACAAATCTTTTCAGGAAAGGCGGCCTTGGAGCACAGCGAGGCCAAACCCTGATCTTCTTCTGGAAGCAACGTCCAGAGAATACTGCTTGATGAAAGTGTGTACCGAGTTCCATGTGGCTGCCGCACATATGTCTGCTGTAGAAACATTTCTGAGGGCTGCAAAGGAAGCAGCCAGGCCCCTTGTGGAATGTCCCAGTAAGGTGTTATCATACTTGCTGTAGACAAAGGTGATGCAGTTAGATAACCATTTAGACAGTCTGTTTCATTATTGGCTTCCCCAATGATTTTGGAGCGAACTAAACAAAAAGCTGTTCAGACTGCCTGACTCCCGCGGCGTAACAGGGTAGAATAGGACCCTATCCCATATGTTATGGAGATGGTGTTTAAATGCAAGGATCCTTCCTTTTCTGTCTCTTCTCTATCTGGTTGAGCAACCAAATTTTCCTGCGAGACCTCAGACTTGATCAAACCAAACAGTCTCGCAATTCTTTGTCTCACTGTTTTCCCTTGCTGTCTGTTTTCCTCCCTTGCATATCTATATCAGCTAATATAAAAATGTGTAAATCAATGTATGGAAATGTAGCATAGAGAATCCGTACTGTTTAGAATGTACATATAGCATTACTGTTTAAACGTAAATAATTGTATTTTGTCATAAGTGAAAAAAGTATTGAGAATTGGAGGTTATAAGAGTTCAATTTTTAGGCTCTCCCCAAAAAGCTGCAGAAAGGGCCCCTCAGCAAGCACATTCTGTTCCTCCTGCCTGAAACATACAAAGACAGAATGTTTGTTTAGAGTTGGGGGGGTTGAAATGACTTCTAAGAGGAGCTAAATTTGAACTGCAAAAGAGATTTGTTTTACAAGAAAAAGGGACACAGACTGAAAGAAGATTTTATTTTTATTCCTCTGTACACAGTTACTCTGAACAGGTTTATTTTCTGTGTATTACTACAACTACAAATACAGTTTTCTGGAATTTTTACAACTGCTCCTGGATTTCCCCTGTTTCCTGACCTGTGCCTCGACAACAGATGGTGTCAACCGTGGGATTCAACTCGTGCATACCCTAAGACTGGAGTTTGTGCGTGGGTACTGGACCTAGTACCAGGGAAGCACAGAGGAAGGTATGGATTCTACAGCAGCAAGTCCAGGAGTGGTTACCAGGAAAATGGCAGCCAAATTAGCAACAACAGAAGTCCAGTCTGAGACTGTACAGCCAGCACAAGTTATGGGAAAAGAACAGGCAGTGACAGAACCTGAAAGTCTGATGGACTTTTTCAAATGGTGGGCTATACAATAAAGACAGTCTGAGAAGCAGAGAGAAAGAAATTCAACGGTTAGAAGCACTGAGGAGATGTAACAACAGGAGCAGTGATGGCTGGATGCCTTACAAGCTATCGAAGGCAGAGGATCTGGCACACATTCAGATGAGTAACAAAATGCAAGCAACTTAAAAGCTATTAAACTTACTAAGTTGTGTCCCTCAGATGATATTGAGGCATACCTGACGGGGGAAAGCCCAGCTTGCCTACAGCAGTATGGACACTGCACAGTCAGAAAACTATGACCTAGTGAAAAGTGAAATCCTGAAAAGGTAACGACATCTCTAGAGAGTCTTACAGGCAGAGATTTCGATCTGAGGTACAACTCGGTCGACAATCCTCAAGAAGCATTCACCCGACTCACGGAACTCCTGATAGAATGGATCCAGCCAGAGAGCAAAACAGTCCCACAGATCACTGACACATTTGCCATGGAGCAATTTATCGCCACTTGCCTACAGATGTGCAGCTGTGGGTAAAGGAACACCGACCAGAGAATAGGGAAAAAGCTGTTTCTTTGGCTGAGGACTACCAAATGGCCAGACAGATGCCACAGCAGCAAGGTAGCAGTCAAGCACTGGTAAGACACTCTTCTTCCCCATTTAAATTCCCAGCCTGATAAAAACTCTGGTGGGTATAAAATCTGTGCCAAAAGGCATCATCTGCTACAACTGTAATAAGCCAGGCCATTTTGCAAGAAACTGTCATAGTAAGGAGAGTGGCACTGGACCAGATCTGTCCTTGACAAACTGGGGCAAGTACTTGACAGATGTGAAGGTGGGGAATAAGACTGCAAAGGGACTCTCTGATTCGGGAAGCAGACAGACCCTAGTGCATGTTAAAGTGCTGGGAAAATACTGTGCAAAGGGACCAGGTACTGGTGTCCTCTGCATCCACGGGGGACACTCAATACTATCCACCACCCAAGTGACTGACCGTTAAGGATGTGTCGCACCAAATGAAAGTGGGAGTAGTACCAAAGGTACCTGTAATTATCGGAAAATTACTTTCCAGGATTTGCCGAACTGATCAAAGAGGGAGTAAGTCCTGATGTTTCAGCAGCAGTGGTGACAAGAGCTCAGGAAAAGAAAATTTCAGATGGTGGGGACACTTCCTTTCAAACATTTTGATTCAGACTTGTCTGAGCACTGCTCCAAGATCCAGAAATCCAGGAAAGAAAGACAAAGCCTGAAAAAACTGTAGCAACAAATCACTGATGGACATAAAGGGTTAAAATGTGAAAATGCTGAAACTAAATTGATAACATTGTGATTTTCTTTTAGAGCAAGTTAATGCTTCTCTCCAAGGTTATTTTAAGCAGCTGGGGCTGCAACCAAAACAAGATGGACCAATGTTTAAAAACTGCAATGGGTTACTGCACAGAGTTTGGGTTAAACCTCAAACACAGGAACAGACAGAACAACTGATTATACCACAGAAGTATAGAACAGAATTATTATAGATAGCACATGATAGTCCTATGGCTGGTCACTTAGGAAGGGATCACACCCTTGCCAGACCGCTGTATAGATTTTACTGGCCGGGAATTCATGAAGATGTTGCTACCTACTGTAATTCCTGTGCCAAGTGTCAGAAAGTAGCCCCAGTCACTAGAAAAGACAAGGTGCCCCTACTCTTAATAGACGAGTCCTTTGAGAGAATTGCAATGGATGTTTGTCCTTTAGACAAAAGTAAAAAGGGTAATAGATGTATCCTGGTAGTATGCGCGACTATGCTACTAGATACCCAGAAGCAGTTCCAATGCATACTGTTACAGCCCCAAAAGCTGCAGCAGAACTTGCCAAAATTTTCAGCAGAGTGGGCATACCTAAATAATTTATTACTGATCAGGGTAGTAATTTTGGTGCTGCATTGCTTAAAGAGCTGTACAGACTGCTAGGTATCACTGCCATAAGAACCTCCCCCTATCACCCTCAGACAGACTGTCTTGTTGAGCGTTTTAACCAAACCCTAAAATGCATGTTAAAAAGGTTTGTAAAAGGGAAAGACTGGGTGCAACACCTGCCTTGCCTACTTTCTGCTTACAGAGAAGTACCACAGGCATCAACAAGGTTTGCACCATTTAAAATGCTGTATGGTAGGCAGCCACGAGGGCCACTGGATGTGATAAAAGAAACGTGAGAAGATAACCCAACCCAGAAACAGTCTATATCTTCTTATACGTGTGCCCTAAGAAAGAAGCTGGCAAAATATGTTGAAATTGCCCATAGTAATCAGGAGAAGCCCAAAACTAGCAGAAGGTATATTATGACCATGGAGTAAAAGAAAAAGTTTTCAAGCCAGGTGAAAAGGTTTTGTTACTTGTTACCACAACATTAAATAAGTTGTCAATTAAGTGGCAAGGGCCTTATAAAGTTCTCAGATGTACTGGCACTTTTAACTACGAGATTGAGACCCCCTGACAGAAAAAAATCCTACTAAGATACAGCATGCTAACCTCCTCAAGAAATGGGTTGAAAAAAAATGCCAAAAGCTGCTTTGCTAGTTTTACCAGAAACTGATAAGGTATTGATGTAGCTTATGATAGACTGGAACAAACTGTAAATGCTGATGCTGTAAAGGTGAAATGTTTCCTTAACTTCAGAACAAACTACAGACATTCGTAATGTGCTAAAGATATTTAATAGTACTTTTACCATGGTACCAGGCCGAGCAAAAGGGATTCAGCATGTAATAAGCACAAGGAATGCTCGTCCTATTAGGCAAAAGTCATACAGGTTGCCAGAGCAGTTGAGCTGATGTGGTTAAGGAAATTAAAAAAATGAAACAACTGGGTACCAGAAGAGTCGAGGACTAGTGCTTGGTCATCGCCCATGGTAACTGTAAACAAAAAAGAAGGGGGTGTTAGAATCTGCCTTGATTTTAGGAAACAATCAAGTGTCAGAATTTGACAGTTATCCTGTGCCCAGAATAGATGATTTGGTGGACAGACTGGGCAGTGCAAAGTATATCAGTACCCTCAATCTCACCAAGGGTCACTGGCCAAAATACCTTTAGCTAAAGAATCCAGAGATAAAACTGCATTTGCCACCCCTATAGGATTCTATCAATTCACCACCATGCCACTGGTTTACATGGTGCGCCAGCTACATTCCAGCAGTACATGGATGTAATTTTATCCCCTCACACTGGTTACTGTGCTGCATACCTGGATGATGATGTGGTGTATAGCCCAGACTGGAAAAGTCACCTGGAACACCTACGAGCCGTTATCCAACCTATCAAAAAAATGCAGGTCTGACTATTAATCCTAGTAAATGTGCATTGGGCATGCAGGAAACCAGATATTTGGGCTATGTGTTGGGAAATGGAGATGTCAAACCAGAGATTTCTAAAACAGAAGCTGTAGCTAATAGCCCTGTACCTAAAACAAAGAAACACTGTCAGGTCATTTTTAGGGCTAACTGGTTATTATCGCAGATTTGTTCCCAACTTTGCTGAGTTAGCTACTACCCTCACTGAACTCAAAGAAATGGTACCCAAATAATATGAAATGGACCCCTGAATGTGATGAAACTTTTCAAGCCATAAAGGCTGCATTATGTTCAGCACCTGTTTTAAGAAGCCCAGACTTTGAGAAACCATTTCTGTTACAAACAGCTGCATCTGAGGTAGGCCTAGGTGCTGTCCTAAGTCAAAATATAGATGGGTCAGAACATCCCATTCTGTATACAAGTAGGAAATTGCATAACAGAGAGAAAAGGTACTCCACTATCGAAAAGGAGTGTTTAGCAGCAAAGTGGTCCATGGTTTCCCTTAAATTGCATTTACTAGGAACTGAATTTGTTCTTGGAACTGATCACACTCCTCTCTGTTGGCTTAACCAGATGAAAGATAAAAATTCCAGAATCGCAAGGTGGTACCTGGCACTGCAGCCATTTAAATTCACGGTGATTCACAAATCTGGTAAAGAGAATAGCAATGCTGATTTTCTGTCGCACTAGGGATCAGGAATTGAGGGTTCTGATGGTTAAAAAAAAATGCACGAGTTTGAACTGTACTTTAGAACAAGGTAACCCTCGTCTGTTTTTGTGAATTCTAATCAACCTTTGGTCTCAAGTTCTGGAGGGATTCAAACTGTGAACCTCTTGCTAGCGTACCCAATGCACAGGCTTAGATAATTCTGTCTTCGGGGGGCCAGATATCTGTGTCTACGGGCACCTAACCAGGTGTACAGAAATGAACCCTTAAAAACTGTAATAAAAGAATTCAGATTTAAAACGATTACCTTTTTCCAGTTTGGTATCACTATTCAAGCTTAAGTATAGTGTCTGCTTTAACCATATATACTCTACTTGTAAAGGAAAGAAATCAAAGACGACCAAGTAAGCTCTAAAAATGGAGTTTTACTAAACTAGATAAAAAAATACGTAACAAAATACAGAACTATCACAAAACATACAAATCACTTAAACAAAACAGGTTTTAACAGTGCAATTCCTACTACAGTTACTTAGATTTGTCTATCTAAATACCTGCTAAAGTGCTCACAGATGTTTCTTTTCAGAGTCTAGATAGAAGCGTCACTGAAGTAAAACAGAATATTCCTTAAAACTATTTGCCAACCCCTTTGTGTGTGGTCACTTAGCTCCTCCTCCTCTGTCAGAATATATA
The DNA here is from genome assembly GCA_016271365.2 of Neoceratodus forsteri. Taxonomy (NCBI): domain Eukaryota; kingdom Metazoa; phylum Chordata; order Ceratodontiformes; family Ceratodontidae; genus Neoceratodus; species Neoceratodus forsteri. The sequence continues at coordinate 624,342,834 of CM057449.1, forward strand.
AAAAAAATATATCTATACAAAAACAGGATGTCTTTTCAAAGTGTTAAATTCTGTAATCCTCAGCACAACTCATTTTTCTCTTTCAAATGACATTTCTTTGAGCTGTGAGCAGTATCCCCTCTCACACAGACACCAAAGCATATATGATTTCGCATCAGTGTACTAAACCTGGTTTCCCCCTCAAAACGTCATAAAAGGGATACTGATTTCCCTCTTAGCAGCTAAAGCTATAATTAACTTAGAAAAGTCTAATTAGCTTCTGGCCTTCCAGCTAACACCTTGTATCTAAAACCTGTGTGTGTGTGTGATCTCACATGCGGTTTCAGCATTTCAAGAAAGAGTGTCCATAATCCATTTTTATATTACAAAAAATGACACAGTGATCAGAACCAGCTGTCCAAGTATCACAATACCTCCCCACCTAGACTGAATTTGGGGGCTCTATCCCCTGCATGGGATGAGCTTCCCAAATCAGTTCACTCCTCACAGACACTAGACAGCCCATCTGAGGTCTGATTTATGGCTCCAGCCCCATGTACGATTGTCATATCATACCCTTGCAAAGCAAGACTCCATCTTAGCAATCTACCATTGTTCTTTCCCATCTGCGTCAGCCAAACCAGGGGGTTGTGGTCAGTCTGCACCACAAAATGCTGCCCATATAAGTATGGCTCTAATTTCTTCAGGGCCCACACTATGGCAAGACACTCCTTTTCCACCGTGGAGTATGCTTGCTCCCTGGGAAGCAACTTCCAACTCAGGTACACTACTGGGTGATCTGTCCCTTGGCTGGATGTCCGACTCAGTACTGCCACAACACCCACGTCTGAGGCGTCAGTCTGAACTATAAAGGTTTTACTACAGTCAGGACTTGTCAAAACAGGAGCACTGCACAGTTCCTCCTTTAGTTTGGAAAAGGCTTCCTGTAATTGGGTACAAATTTTCTGTAGTACCCTGCTGTCCCTAGAAAACTCCAGACCTGCTTCTGTGTTTCTGGTCTGGGTCACGCCTGGATTACCTCTATCTTTATCTGGTTAGGATGGCGCTGTCCCCGGCCTACCACATGCCCAAGGTATGCCACTTCTCCCATGGCCACCTGGCACTTCCCAGCTTTGACAGTGAGCCCGGCCCTCTGTATCCTGCCCAGCACTTCCCTAAGGTGGGATAGGTGTTCCTCCCAGCTGGTACTAAATATGGCAATGTCATCCAGGTACGCCACAGTGTACTCCTCAGCACCATTTAACACCTGGTTCACCAACCTTTGGAAAGTGGCCAGGGCGTTCTTCATTCCGGAAGGCATTACTTTAAACTCAAATAAGCCTATCAGAGTGATGAAGGCCGACCTCCCCCTAGCTGTCAACTCTACCTGCCAATACCCCTTTGTCAGGTCAATGGTATTAAGGTAGGTTGCACCCCCCCCAACTTGTCCAGGAGTTCGTCCGTCCAGGGCATCAGATGGGCCTCTGACTTCATAACTGCATTTAATCCACGACAATCCACACAGAAACGAGTAGAGCCATCTGGCTTAGGCACAAAGACTACAGGTGAGGCCCAGGGGCTGTGGGATCTCTGGGTTACCCCTAAATCCAGCATCTCCTCCACTTCCCTCCTAATGTCCTTTTGGACAGCCTCTGCTACCCGATATGTCCGCCGTATGGGTGTCTGTGTCCCTGTTTCCACAGCGTGCATCGCTAAGGGGGGGGTTAGTCCAGGCTTGGCACTAAACAACGGGGCAAAGTCTGCTAAAACCTCCCTTATTTTCTGGATCTGGTCCGGAGTCAGCTGGGGAGACAATTTTACTGCCTCCAGAGGACTTCCGCTTACTTTCCTCCAGCAAATTCAGGAGGGGATCTCTTCCGTCCATCCCCTCCCCATGACTACACATTGCAAACACCATGTCAGCCCTGTTTGCATATGCCTTCATCATGTTGACATGGTACATCCTTTATGTCGGTCTTCGGTCAGGTAACTCCACAATGTAGTTCACGTCATTTACCTTCCTAACCACTTTGTATGGTCCTGCCCACTCAGCCTGCAGCTTGTCTTTCTGGACCGGAATAAGAACCATGACTTCCTGACCTACCATGTACGAGCGAGTTCTGGCTCTGCAGTCGTACCACACTTTTTGTTTCTGTTGGGCAGCTTCTAGGTTGCTCTGGGCTGTCCCCATAAGCTCCTTTAGCATTTCCCTAAACCTAAGGACGTAATCCACAATGGGAGTTCCCTGGGTGGCGTGCTTGCCTTCCCAGTCCTCCCGGATCAAGTCTAGGGGCCCACATACCCAGCATCCATATAAGAGTTTGAAGGGGAAAAATCCTGTCGACTCTTGGGGCACCTCACTGTATGTTAACAGGTGAGGGAAGGCATTTCTCCCAGTCCCTCCCAAGCTGTTCAGCCAACGGCCAGAGCATTGACTTTAGGGTACCAATGAATCTTTCCACAAGCCCATTGGCTTGTGGGCGATATTGTCGTGCATCTGCACCACCCACACTTCCCATAAACATTTCATCAGGTCCAACATGAAGGAACCCCTCAATCAGTGATTACCTCCTGCAGAAACCCAACACGGAGAAAATCCCAAGTAAGGCATCTGCCACTTTGTCCATCCTCAGTGAGGATAGGGCGACTGCCTCTGGGTACCGGGTGGCACAATCCACCACAGTTAGGATGAATCTCTTCCCTGAGGAGCTGGGGGTATTTAAAGGTCCCACAATATCCATTCCTACTCTCTGGAATGGCTCCTCCACTATGGGCAATGGAATCAGGGCGGCTTGGGTTTTCTTGCCTGCCTTCCCTATTTCTTGGCACCGGTGCCAAGACCTAAAATACTCCTTCACCTGCTGGGTGAAGTTAGGCCAGTAGAAATTCTGGGCTAACCACTGCGTAGTGCGCGCGATTCCCAGATGACCAGACAAGGGAATATCATGTGCAATTTTGAGCAACTGCTAACGGTACCCCTGGGGAACGACAAGCTGCCTGCCTAGCATCCCTCCCTCCATCTGTACTGCCCGAGTATACACAAGTCCATTTTCCCAATAAACCTTATGTCTGTCGTCACCTCCCTGTGCACCGTCCGAGTCTGCCCAAGCCCTCAGCTTCTCTAAAGTAGGCTCACTTCTCTGAGCAGCTGCAAACCCCTCACAGTCCCAAGGCATGGGACAGGTCCCTTCAGTCGCTAAACTAGGGTCCCTAGCATTAGCGTCAGGGCCCTCAGGTTCACTATCAATCCCAACCTTCTGAATAATCCTCTGTAGCTGTGTGGTTACTTGCTACTGGGGAAATTTCTACCCCCTGTTCATTAATCTCCATATCAGGAGACACAGGCTGGGAAACCAGCCTCTCAGTGGTTTCCACAATGACTTCTGTGGAGTTCAGGGAACTACAATTTTCCCTTGCCACTTGGCTACGGATAACTGCACATACCATCCCTTGTTTGAGACTGTTGCCCAGGATCACATCCACTGCTAAGGTTTTGGCTACAGCCACCTGTTGCAGTTCTCCCAGTTTCACCCCAGTCTAGGAGAACACTAGCGAGGGGCAATGTTTTCGCCTCACCAGTGAAGTCCTGTACAGTGACTATTTATTGGGTATAAGCTGACCAGGTTCTACCAGATCCCCCTTTACCAAGGTCAGGGATGCCCCTGTGTCCCTTAACCACTGCGTCTGTACACCATTCACCATGACTGGGTGCATGTGTTCCCTCATGTTCACTGGCATGCTTCCAAGGAGACACAAACGACCCACTTCTTTTCTAGCACCACCTTGAATATTACTGCTCGCCTTTTTGGGACAATGTCTGGCAATATGCCCAGTTTCTTTACATAACCAGCATTCACTTCTCTTTTCAGAAAAATCTTTTCTCTGAAACCTGGGGCTAACTGGTTTTAGTAGAGGCAGTGAGGGTTTTAGCTGCCCTGAAGCCACGCTTTTCCCTTTCTGCGCTGCCACGCCCACCCCATTCGCTCTCAAAGCAGGTCTGCTCTTGGCATAGCGGTCCGAGAGTTCAGTAGCCTCTTGTAGTGTTTTGGGATCTGGGTCCTCTAGCTAGGTTTTTAGCTCGGCTGGGCATGCTCAATAAAACGGTTCTAATAAAAATCACATTTTTAATTTTATCAACAGAGTTTGCCTCAATTCCTTCCAACCAACGTTTTAAAAACCGACGTTGTTTCGTGGCTAGCTCCTCGTAGCTCATGTCAGGGCTTCTCCTGAGCTTACAGAATTTAGCTCTGTATGATTCAGCAGTTAATTCAAACTTTTTTAACAGTGCAGCTTTTAGCTTGCTGTAATCATTACTGTCCTCATTGCCCACTTGAACCAATGCATCCCAAGCTTTCTGGGTAAGTAGCGTGGATAGCTGGAAGCTCCAGGACTCTCTAGGAATTTTACCCTGAATACAAATTTTTTCAAAAGAATTTATAAAGGCATCCATATCCTCCCCCTCTTTAAACTCTGCTATCAATTTGGAATTCAATTTGTAACCCAGTCCTGCAGTCCCAGTTAAACCCAAGCCACTTACCTGCTCTGGTGCCGCTGGTCAGAGTCGTAGCTTCTCCAGTTCATGTTGCCTCTGGCGCTCCTCTTTCTCCTCCTCTGCCTCATGGCATTCTCGCTCTGCATTCTCTTCTGCAGCTCGCTGGCACATACGTTCCTCACAGTCTGCCTCCTGCTGTTCCTGCTCTGCCTCTCGTCTCTCTCATTCTCTTCTCCTGGAACTTCAGCTCCACCCTGCGCAACTCAATTTGCAGCCTGAGTACTTCTGGATAGAGGATCTGGTGACCTTCCCCTGCTGTTCTGGCCCTTCACTGACAGTGGCCCTGTTGGCCTCCTCATCGGGTCTGGACACTGCACTGGCCAATAGCCCTGCCACACTCGAGGTTTAGTCCTTTTCAGTCACGGTCCATGACTCACTGCTCTGGGTATCTGCTCCCATCAGGGCATCTATGAGGTTCTGCTTGCTGGCTTTCACTGCAAACGGGACTCCTCTGTCCCCGCACAACTGTTTTAAGGAGTCTAAAGTGTGCCTGCTGTAGTCGGAAGTCATCTTCCTTCACTACTGCTACTTTGACTTGCACGTCAGAAAAAAAATAAATAAAACGGGTAGGAACTTGACTGTATGCCAAGTGATACAGTTTGGTTTCTTTTTTTAAAAAATAAATCGCTGCCTTTTTCTTTCTTTGCAAGTGAGCTTACGGTCTCAGCTGACACACTGAATACAAGCTTGTGATACCAAAATTATGCCACCACTGCCAACCAATCTGTCACAAACCCACTCAGCAGGTCAGCCCTCTACTCCCAAAGTGCCAACCTCAGAGCACAGTCTTGTGAACAGTTAATAGAACAAGGTAACCGTCTTGTCGGTTTTTGTGGATTCTAATCAACCTTTGGTCTGAAATTCTGGATGGATTCAAACTGTGAACCTCTTGCTAGCGTACCCAATGCACAGGCTCAGATAATTCAGTGTTCAGGGGGCCAGATATCTTTGCCTACGGGCACCTAACCATGAGTACAGAGATGAACCCTTAAAAACTGTAATGAAAGAGCTCAGATTTAAAACGCTTACCTTTTTCCAGTTTGGTATCACCATTCAAACTTATGTATAGTGTCTGCTTTAACCATATATACTCTACTTGTAAAGGAAATAAATCAAAGAGACTAAGTAAGCTCTAAAAATGGAGTTTTACTAAAACAGATAAAAATATGTAACATAAAATACAGAACTATTATATCACAAAACATACAAATCACTTAAAACAGGTTTTAACAGTGCAATTCCTACTATAGTTACTTACATTTGTCTATCTAAATACTTGCTTAAAGTGCTCACAGATGTTTGTCAGAGTCTAGATAGAGGTGTCACTGTGAAGTAAAACAGAATATTCCTTAAACTATTTGCCAACCCCTATGTGTGCGGTCACCTAGCTCCTCCTCTGTCAGAATATATAAAAAAAATATATATCTATACAAAAACAGGATGTCTTTTCAAAGTATTAAATTCTGTAATCCTCAGCACAACTCATTTTTCCCTTACAAATGACATTTCTTTGATCTGTGAGCAGTATCCCCTCTCACACAGACACCAAAGTATTTATGTCGTCGCACCAGTGTACTAAACCTGGTTTCCGGTTTCCCCCTCAAAACGTCATAAAAGGGATACTGACTTCACTTTTAGCAGCTAAAGCTATAATTAACTTAGAAAAGTCTGTAATTAGCTTCTGGTCTTCCAGCTAACACCTTGTATTTAAAACCCGTGCGTGTGTGTGTGTGTGATCTCACATGCTGTTTCAGCATTTCTCAAGAGAGTCCATAACCCATTTTTGTATTACAAAAAATGATAGTGATCAGACCAGCTGTCCAAGTGTCACACTCCACTATCTAAAAAGAGTGTTTAGCAGCAAAGTGGTCCATGGAGTCCCTTAAATGGTATTTACCAGGAACTGAATTTGTTCTTGGAACCGATCACACTCCTCTCTGTTGGCTTAACCAGATGAAAGATAAAAATTCCAGAATCGCAAGGTGGTACCTGGCACTGCAGCCATTTAAATTCACGGTGATTCACAAATCTGGTAAAGAGAATAGCAATGCTGATTTTCTGTCGAAATTGGGATCAGGAATTGAGGGTTCTGATGGTTAAAAAATGCATAGGTTTAAACTGTACTTTTTGCTGTACTGTTAAAAAATGGATGCAAATGTGCTTAATTTCTGAAAGCAGAAAATGTTGAGAATAAAAAGTTTTGGAAACCCGTTTAATGAAACAGGTTCCCTCTTAAGGAGGGGGGTATATGTAACAGTGTAGAATAGGACCCTGTCCCATTTGTTATGGAGATGGTGTTTAAATGCAAAGATCCCTTCCTTTTTCTGTCTCTTCTGTATCTGGTTGCGCAACCAAATTTTCCTGTGAGACCTCGGACTTGATCAACCCGAACAGTCTCGCAATTCTGTGTCTCAGTTTTCTTTTGTCTGTTTTCCTTCCTAGCATATCTATAGCCGTCAATATAAAAATGTTTGTAAATCAATGTATGGAAATGTAACTGATAGAGAATCCCTATTATTTAGAATGTATATAGCAATAACTGTTGAAATATAAACAATTGTATTTTGTCTAACTGCAAAAGGTATTGAGAATTAGAGCTCAGAGTTCAATTTTTAGGCTTTTTTTTTTTCCTCAAAAGCTGCAGAAAGGGCCCCTCAGCAAGCACATTCTGTTCATCCTGCCTGAAACATAAAAGGACAGGATGTTTGTTTAGAGTGGAGGCTGAAATGACTTCTAAGAGGAGCTAAACTTGAACTGCAAGAGAGATTTGTTTTACAAGAAAAAGGGACACAGACCGAAAGATTTTATTTTTATTCCTCTGTACACAGTTATTCTGAACAGGTTTATTTTTTTATGTCACTACAACTACAAATCAACAGTTTTGTGGAATTTTACAACTGCTCCTGGATTTTCCCTATGCTTCCTGACCTGTGCCTCGACACTTGTTCCTGTCCAAGTAATATCTGAGAATTCTATGGACATCCAGAGTATGAGGGAGTGCTTCCCCTCTGTTAGAATACTCTGGGAGGGAAATACCCTGGTCGAGGGTCAACTCAAATTGGGAAGAAACCTGGGATTAGTACGCAGAGACAACCTGTCACTGTGAAAAACTAAATAGGGTTCTTTACATACAAGGGCTTGCAGCTCCGAAATTCTTAGAGCTGACGTGACAGCAACTAAAAGCAGTGCCGTCCAAGATAGAAAGTGTAAATCGCACCGAGATGCTGGTTTGAAGGGGGACAAATTTAACTTTTCTAAGACAATAAATCCCAAGGCAGAATCAGAGCCCTAATGGGTTGTTTGATGTGGAAAATATCCTTCAAAAGGGTCCATACTAGATCCAACCGTGCTACCATCTTGCCCAGTACTGGATAGTGATACACCAAGATGGCACAGAGATGCATCTTTATTGAAGAATAAGCCAGCCCCTTATCTGAGCGTGCAGGGAGGTATTCGATAATCTTATTCACCAAGCAATACATAGGGTCTAAGGAGCATGCTGTTGCCCAGATGCTAAAATGCTAAAATGCTTCCACTTCATAGAAACATAGAAGTTGACAGCAGATAAGGACCGAAAGGCCCATCCAGTCTGCCCATTTCTTTTTTTACCTTCTGAATGTGCCATTAGCCTTTGCTCTGTCAATGGCCTATCTATTCATACTCATCTTTATTGCTCCATTATGCCTATCCCATGCCTGTCTGAAGCCCTGCACTGTTTTCATATCCACCACTTCCTGAAGTAGGCCACTCCATGCATCCACCACCCGTTCTGTGAAAAAGAACTTCCTCACATTACCCCATAAATCGGCCTCCCTCTAATCTCATGCTGTGTCCTCTTGTCCTGCTATTTTTCTTATATCAAAACATGTTAAGACTCTTTCACCTTGTTAATGCCCTTAAGGTATCTGAATGTTTCAATCATATCACCGCTCTCCCTCCTTTGCTCTAGGGTATACATACTGCGCTCAGTTTACCTGTCCTCATATGTTTTCTGATGCAGTCCCTGCACCATTTTGGTTGCCCTTCTCTTGACTGCCTCAATTTGTTTAATGTCCTTGTGAAGGTGTGGCCTCCAGTACTGCACGCAGTACTCCAGATGGGGCCTAACCAGTGTCTTGTAAAGAGGGATTATTACCTCCCTCCCTCTTCCGACTTGTGATACCCCTACTAATACACCCCAACATCCCACTAGCCTTACCAACTGCTTTAGTGGTCTGCTTGGATGATTTCAGGTCATCTGTGATGATGATGCCCAAGTCTCTCCTTCCCTTGTGACTGCCAGCAACTCCCCTCCCAGCCTATAGGTGGCTTCAGGGTTTCTCTTCCTCATGTGCATGATCTTGCACTTTGTGTTAAACCCCAGTTGCCACTCTTCCGACCATTTTGCTAGTTTATCCAGATCTCTTCTCATTCTGCCCACCCCATCTGGATCATGTACTCTGCTGCAGATCTTGGAGTAATCTGCAAAGAGACAAACCTTACCCTCCAGTCCATCTGCAATGTCACTGATGAAGACAGTGTAGAGGACTGGCCTCAGGACTGATCACTGAGGTACCCCACTTGTGACCTGCATCTCTTCTGGCTGTATACCATTTACCACCACTCTGTTTTCTGCCCGTCAACCAGTTTGCCACCCAGCTGACCAACATCTGACCCACTCTGAGCCTACCCAGCTTATTAATCAATCTTCTATGTGAAACAGTATCGAAAGCTTTGTTAAAGTCACAGTAGGTGACATCAACTGCTCCCCCTTGGTCCACCACTCTGGTTACCCAGTCAAAGAAATCTATGAGATTAGTTTGACAGGACCTTCCTTTTGTAAACCCATGCTGTCTTGGATCCTGTGCGCCTATGGATTCCACGTGTTGCACTATCCCCTTTCCTTAAGGAGTGTCTCCACAATCCTGCCCACTACTGAGGTAAGACTGACTGGTCTGTAGTTCCCTGCCTCCTCCTTGCTACCACTCATGTGGAGCGGGATCACACGAGCCCTTCTCCAGTCTTCTGGAACCTCTCCTGTGCTCAGCGACTCACTAAACAGTTCTGATAATGGCTCTGCTAGTTCCACCCTTGGCTCCTTTAGTACCCTGGGATGTATGCCATCAGGTACCATTGCCTTGTCCACCATGAGCTTATCGAGCTCTTGTAGAACCCTTTATTTTGTGAAGGGACAAGTGCACACCTCCCTCCCCCCTGTGTCCATGGTGCTGAGCAGTCGGCCCTGCCCTACCTTCTCTTTAGTAAATACTGAGCAGAACTATCTATTTAGGATAGATGCTTTAAATGGTGGTCCTCCTCACATGCCCCATTATCCCCTTTGATCTTAGTAATACCCCCTCTGGACTTTCTCCTTTCACTAATGTAGCTATAAGAAGTCTTGTCACCTTCTTTTACTGTTCGTGCTAGTGTTTCCTCGGTTTGGGCCTTTGCCTGCCTTACTACCGTCCCAGCTTCCCTTAGGAAAGTTTGGTATTTCTCCTTATCTTCATCCTGCTGCGTTCCCTTATATTTCCTGATGGCCAGCCTTTTGGGTCTGACCTTTTCTGCTACGTGTTTAAGAACCAAAGTGGTTTCCTTCTTCTTTTGCACTTCCTTTTCTCACTAACACAACGGGATGTTGCCTCAAGTATTGCATCTTTAATGCTTGCCCACTTAGCCTGTACCCCCTCACCTGTATTTCTTTTTGCCAGGGCTAGCTTAATTCTGTTGGCCATCTTATCAAAGTCAGCTCCTCTGAAGTCCCATATTTTTGGCTTGGAATGGGATGATTTTGTTCTAGTTGTCAAACTGAACCATACCATATGATGGTCACTGGCACCCAGGTGACCTAACTGGAGATCTGTGATCTTTTCCCTGTTAGTACTAGAGTTCGGATAGCCCTGTCTCTTGTGGGTTGTTGCACCAGTTGTTTGAGGCCCCCCCCCCCCCGCAGGGATTCCACCATGGCATAAGCAGCTCTCTTAGAGGGTTTTCTACCCTTCACAATGACTTCTGCTACTCTCTGGGAAACCCCATGCCTGGATATATCTAGATCCATAGGAACCAGGCATGTAGATGCAAGGATCTCACATCTGGATGGATCAGTGTTCCCATTTCCTGAGAAAGAAGGTCCAGATGAACTGGAAGCTGAATGGGAGGTTTCACTGCCAGTTGCTGAAGCAAAGGGAACCATATCTGTCGTGGCCAGAGCGGAACCACCAGAATCACTATAGCACGCGCCTCCTGTATTTTGAGAAGAACTCTGAATGAATGAGAGGAAAGGGAGGAAAAACGTACAGGAACCTCCCTGTCCAGCAAAGGGACAATGCGTCTCACAAAAAAAAAAAACTCCATGCCCTGAACCTAGCAAGCAAATATTGGGCAGTTTTGCATTGCACGGGAATGCAAAGAGGTCCAACTCTGGACTTCCCATCTGCCGAAGTCATCCACCACTTCTTGAGACAACTCCCACTCGTGGCTTTTAGAGCATGAGCGACCGAGTGTCTGCCAGAACATTCTGAACTCCTCGAATGTGGACTGCCATGATGGAAATCCTGTGCTCAGTCACCCAGTACCACACTCTCATGGCTTCTTTGCACAGAGGGTAGGAGCCCCCCCACCGCTTGTTGATGTGGAAGACCAGACATGTTGTCTGTCTGATTAAGCAGGGAATCCCTGGATAGTTGAGCCTGGAAGGCTTACAGCGCATACAGAGTCACCTTCATCTCCAGAATGAAGATGTGCAGACACTTCTAGCTCCGGCCAAGTGCCCAGAGTACGATGACTCTGACAATGAGCTCCCCATCAGAGACCTGAAGCATCCGTTGCCAGGATTTGGGTCAGTGAAGCTAACTGGAACGGAACTCCCGCTTCTAGTGTAGGTGAAGTCAGCCACCAAGAGAGTTCCTGTTTGACGGCATTCGACACCTTGACTGGATGGTACAGGCTGTCGTCCATTTGGTGCGACTGCACTCTCAGGTTCCTTTGTGGAATTCTCATATGTAAGTGTGATAACTGCATTGTGGGTATGGCTGCTGCCATATGCCCAGGAGCTGCAACATTGTCTGGGCTGCAACTGAGTTGGCTGTTGTCACTCTGGAGGCCTGGTCTCAGCTGACTAGCCCTGTCGGAGAAAAGAAAGGCTCTTCCTTGCTGGGTATCCAGAATTGCTCCAATGTACTGAATGCATTGGGATGGCCAAGGACAGGACTTTGGGAGACCGACTGTAATCCCCAGTCATGCAAACAGCTGAAAGGTATCAGAGAGGGTGTGAATTAGCCGTTCCTTTGTGGGAGCTGTTGGTAACCAATCATCTAGGTAGGGGTAGAAGAAATGACCCTGCCTGCATAGGGCCACCACCACTACTGCCAGGCATTTAGTGAACACTCTCGGGGCTGAGGCAGGACTGAAAGGCAAAGCCCGGAATTGTTAATTATTCTTCCGAAAGGTGAATCGCAGATACCTTCTGTGAGCTGGTCACCAGGACGTGCAAATATGCATTTTGCATGTCCAGAGAGGAAAGCCAGTCCCCTTGCTGTAATAGGGGAATCAGACCCGACAACGTGAACATTTTGAATTTTTGATAAGTGATGTACTGATTCAAGAAACTCGGATCTAGAATAGGCCTTAGGTCCCCAGGCTGCTTGTGAACCAGGAAGAAGTGGGAATAATACCTGGTTCCTTGTTGGCGAAGGGGGACAGGCTCTATGGCCCTCTTTTCTAGCAAATGATCAAATTTCTTCTGCAATGATAGGAATGTGGTTGGGGTGGGGGTGAGAAGGGACTGGAGGTCTGTCTGACGGGATTTCTGCGAACTCCAGTGTATAATCCTTTTTCGATGTCCCCCGGCAACCACTGATCTGAAGTCATTTCGGTCCACCCTCCTGGGTAGAGGGAGAACCGACCTCCCACGGACTCCCCCATCTCTTCCGCTGAAGGAGTGGGAAGTGGCAGAGTGTCGTCCGAGAGGGTCGGGGTGGGGAGGGGAGGGGGTTGTGCAGACTTAGGGTGTCTAGCACCACCGACCCCCACCTGATGAGAGGAAGCCTTCTTCTTGAAAGGACCTCGGGGCTGTGGATTCTTTTCTCTTTGCTGGCCCTGGCGACGAAAAGGCTTGCGCCTCTGTTGCTGGGGCTTTGATCAATACATATGGTGTACCGACTAGACTGCTTTGCCCAAGTCCTAAACTTCGGTGATTATTTTTTTTTAACTTCTTCCCCAAAGAGGACAGACCCATGAAATGGGGCATCTAAGATGGAATCTTGTAGGCCCTGCCTGGACCCAGAAACGGAGCCAGGCATGGCGCCTTAGACAAACCCCAGTGGCAGTTGCCCTGGCTGCAGTGTCCGCCAAATCATAGGAAGCCCCAAGGACGTGCATCCCTATGTCAAGGCCTGACTGCCGCACATCCGGAAGGTCTGGCTGTTTTTGGGCCACGTCGATAGCCTTTCTCCAAAGAGACTTTTGATACTGCACCATGTGGGCCAAAAAGTTTAATGACCTGGTGGAGGAGGCGTAAACCCTTCTGCTGAAATGGTCGAGCTTCTTTGATTCCTTATCGGGAGGCTGGGAACTTATGTTTTGGCTATTTGGTTCTGCCATGGGCTGCTGCAAGGACCACTGAATCTGCCCTCGGGTTTTCAGCCAAAAAATGCTCGACACTGGGAGGCTTAGAGCCCGTTAGCTTTTTTGGGGATGGCAGAGAAAGATGCTGGATGTTCCCAAGCCAGTTTTGTGAAGTCCTGAAAGAGGGGGAACCAGCGGAGGGATGACTAGTGGCTTAGGGTCACTCCGCCCCAAGAGGGAACGCAACCACTTCCTCTCCGGATCCATTTCCATTGATTCAAATATAGAATAAGACACATAACGTCTAAGAACATAGGGTCATCGGGTGGTGATCTTAGGAGAGTTCCAGGGTCGGTTCTGGAGAGAAACCCCTGAAAGAATCAACTGATGATCAAGAACGGCTTTAAGAGTAGTCCGAGGAAGAGTATCTAGACCTTTTTCAGCCTCTCCAACTCCCGCTCCTGTCCCCCAAAGAGGATCTGTCATAGGAGGACCAGCAATGTCAGTTACTGTATCTCCTACACCTGGGATGACCAGGATCTGATTCCCTAGGCGTGGGACTTCTGGAGGGACAAGGGTCTCTGGGAAGGTCTTCTGAAGGAATTGGCTTGCCCAGGACCAGCTTTGGAGGCTTGGAGGAGGTGGCGGGGAAGGTTCATCCTGTTTCAACAAGTCCCCCTTAATCATATTCCACCGTGAGGTGAAAAGATTTCCAACCTCTACCAGTGGCATTATAGGAACCTGAGGGGTTTTCTTCCCCCTGGATTCCTCAGTGTCGGAGGGAGGGTGGCTAGGCCTGGAGTCTCCTCCAGAGACTCAGGAGGACTGGAGGGTGCCACCCGGTCTGACGTCCAGTCATCTGTCATCGGAGGGCCTGTCACCTGGTCAGCCAGGGCCTTAGACTTTAGCGGCGACCTGTCGACAGGTGGTCTGTCGTCGGGGTGACATTCAGTCTTAGCTGACGATGGGCCTTGAGGCAACTGCCCCAGAGATTCCTGTGGCTTAGCTGGGGTTGCAGGTGTTGTAGGATCCGACGCGGGTGGGAGGGGCACTGGTTTCTGATGGTCGGCAGATTTACCAGACGACCTGTCGTCAGGTGCAGGCATCAGGGTCTTGGCTGGAATGGGAATGATCACGGGGTCCCCGGCTATTGCCAGAAGCTGACGACTGACTGGACAAAGAGGACGCCTCGACCTTATTGGTCAGTTTCCCTTTCTTAGACCCTAAGGGATGCTGGAAGGGCCTAAGACAAGGGATGGGCCAGCAGGCCCGAGCCCCGAAGAACTGCCGCTAGAGGAAGCTGTGGTGGCAGTAGCCTTGGAAATGGACAGTCCCACTGAACGGCCTGCTGGAGGGGCTGAATCCGCTCGTTCACCCGAGTGGGAGTGAGAGGGTTTCTCCCTTCGAGGAGAACTGGATCTGGCCTCCGACCTACTGTGCTCCTTTTCCTTGCGATGGTGTTTCCCTCCAGGATGTTTCTCTTTGTAGGAGGTCGGCGATCGTGAGGATGAGGAGCTGGCCTTTGACGAGCACTGAAGAATGGCAAGCTGCTGCTCCATTATGTAGGCCTGGAAAGCCTTCTGGCAACGGGTACGTTGATTAAATTTGGCACAATCGGGACAGGCCTGCACGTCGTGAGTAGGCCCTAGACTGAAAAGGCACTTTCAAGTGGCAGTCTTTCGATGGAATCTGCCACCCACATGGACACTTGCACTTCTGTCGAGAAGTCTGAGCAGATGGCGATGACATACACTGAGTCGATGGAAAAATGAGGGTAAAAATTCTTGACGAAAAAAGTTACTTTCTGACTGGAAGCAAAATGGTGGTCGACGAGAGCAATGAGGTTCGAAGAGTCGAAGTGCATGGGTCAACGGCAGGAAGAGAACTGAGGTGGGGCTGGGGCCCGCCCCCTTTATACAGCTGGTGATGTCGGAGGGCGGGCCGATGAAGGGGTGGACCCCAGCAAGGTACTGCTGGCTAGAAATTTTCCATGGAGTCCTAGTGCCTGCAGGCATAGCCCTAATGGTGTAGCCTGCTGCAGAAGCTCTTACTCAAAGTAAGATCAAGAATGACAGTAACAGTACTCAAAATCAGCTGTGATGCAGAGACCAACTGGTTCTGGAAGAGGAGATGGGGAGAGAGAGTTAATCACATTGAAGAATACATTGGAAGAAACAAGATTACTGCGGTAAGTAATTTTTTCTTCGAACCCCAGGAATTCTTCAATATGATTAGCTGTAGCAGACTATGAAGCAGTACCTTTGCAGGTGGGCACAGAACCCTACTTAGGGAACAGACTCTGCAGCACTGCTGTGCCAAACCTGGCATCACTCCTGTACTGGATGTATAAACTGACACTTTGTAAAGGTGTATAAAATTTCCACCAGGGGTATATCGCTGGCAGCTGCTATCGTAGCAGCTGCACCCCTTGTGAAATGGGCCCTTTAGCCTACTGGGGGCTCTCTGCCAGCTTTGCTGTAGCAGAACTGAATACATGCTATTATCCACCATGAAATGGTTCTTTTAGTAGCTGGTTTCCCTTTTCCCACATCCGTATAAGTCAGGAACAGCTGCTGCTTGTCCTGCCTATGGGCTTTAGTGTGATCTAGGTAGTACCCAAGAGCTCTCTTAACATTCAGGCTATGGAGCCTCCACTCCCCCTGTAGTAGAGTGATCAGTAAAGAAGACTGGCAGAGTAATGGTCTGGTTCAGATGAAAATCCGAGACCACTTTAGGA
This sequence comes from Neoceratodus forsteri, assembly GCA_016271365.2. NCBI lineage: Eukaryota > Metazoa > Chordata > Ceratodontiformes > Ceratodontidae > Neoceratodus > Neoceratodus forsteri. Next base: position 624,358,646 of record CM057449.1, read on the forward strand.
AGGAATTTTCCACTGGTCCAGAGGACTACTTTGTCTCTGTGAAAGAAAATGTAGTCTTGTTCTATACACAAAGCTTGCAGCACACTTAACTGTCTAGCTGAGGTGATGGCCATTAAGAATATAGTCTTCCAGGTGACGAATTTGAGATGTGCTGAAGCCATGGGTTCGGAAGGGGGTCCCCAAGTAGGCACTGGTTCCCTGTGAGGTGGGTGCAGATGGGCCAACCTTTGTTAGCTGGTAATACTATTTTCAAGAAATTCTTCAAAGTACACTTACCAGCCAACAGGCAGGCTGAAAGTGATGGGAGATGGACCTTAAGGGTTGCAGGCTGTAGGCCCAGAGAGTGACGGTGGTAAGATAGTCCAGCAGGACTGGTAGCCCAGACTGTGAAGGTACTAGGCCACTAGTGCCACACCAGCAAGAGAACCTTTTTCCACTTTGCAGCATAGGTTTTCTTTGAAAAAAGGTTTCCTGGAGCCCCTAAGCACCCTCAGAACACTCAGAGTTGCAGGTTAGCATATTCTAGGTCTTTAACAGCCATGCCTTGAGCCCGAGTGACCCGAGGTTCGGATACAGGATCCTCCCCTGTGAGGTTGTCAGGAGGTTGTGCCTCTGAGGGAGGTGTATTGGTTGGGCTACTGATAGGCAGAGAAGTAGGGACCACCACGTCTGTCTGGCCCAGTCTGGGGCTATCAGGATCATGGTCACGTGGTTTGGACCAGAGTATTATCATGACTCCGAATAGTAGTGGGAATGGAAGGAAAGGTGTATCCCTGTCCAGTCCAACACCAGCGCAGCCAGAGGTACTGTGCTTTTCTCTGGGGGCCTGCAGCAGAATTTAGGTAGCTGGTGATTCTCTTCTGAGGCCAAGAGGTCCAACTCTGGAGTTCCCCCATCTTCGGAACACCACTTCCAGCACTTGTCTGCTGAGGCACCACTCGTGGTGGCTTTGATAGATTCTGCTGAGGACATCTGCCAGAGTACCGTCTTTCCCTGGGAGATGGATGGCCATCAAGGACACCTGCAAGGAGTAGGCCAGATTCCATATTTTCATTGCTTCTGTGCACAAGAGATCGGACCATGTGCCTCTCTGCTTGTTGATGTAGTACATAGTGGTGGTACTGTCTGTTCTGACCAGTACCACCTTGTCCCTTATCAGGGTGGTGAAGGACTTGAGTGCTGGAAGAACTGCTCTGAGCTCCAACAGGTTTATGTATAGCAGTGACTATGTTGGGGACCATGTGCCATGCACTGTATGCAGTCCCAGGTGTGCCCCCCATCCTAGGAGGGAGGCATCTGTTGCGAGTACCAGGTTGGGGGACTCTGCTTTGAATAGAACCCCCAACAGGAGGTTGCTTCTGTCTTTCCACCACTGCAGAAGTGTGCTTGTCACCAGAACCAGTTTTGCCAAGGAGTCCTTTCTTTGGCATCGGTGTGCTTTCAGATGGAACTGGATGTCACTCATCTGGAACCTGCAACTCTGAACTGTTCCTGCCACCATATGCCCAGCAATTTTAGGAAATGTCTTGCTGGCTGTGGCCCGTTGAGGTTAAAAGGGCTTGCAATTTGAATAATATTCTCCACTCATTCCTGAGGAAGGAAAGCCCTCCACTGTCGAGTATTCAGCTCTGCCCCTATGAAATTGAGCACCTGAGTGAGCTGAAGGATGGATATTTGGGCATTTATGAGGAACCTCAGAGACCTACGGTTTCCTGGATAAGCATGAAGGCATCTTCTACCTGCCGTGGAGACTGACCTACAACTAGCCAGTCATCCAGGTAGGGGAACACTGTTATGCCCTGCCTTCTCAAATGTGCCACAACCATGGCCAGGCACTTTGTGAAAGCCCTGGGAGCAAAGGTTAGGCCAAATGGCAGAGCTGCAAACTGGCAATGCCCTGAGTGAAGTCTGAACTTGAGGTATTATCAAATCAAACTATTTTTAAGCACAATTCCAAGCTGATCAAAGTGCTGTACAACTACAATAAAATCCATACAGAGAAATAAACAGATTAAAAGCTAAAATTTAAAACATAATCCAAGATGAAATTAATAGTAACAAGCTAAGTAGCACTAAAATCCGAAAATGCCAGGCAGCAAAGATGCGTTTTTAAAGCAGTTTTAAAACTGTTAACAAATCAGGCACTCTCTGATCTGACAAGGTAGAGAATTCCAAAAGGTAGGGGCCACAAAAGAGCGGGCCATGCAAGTCTTTAATCGAACCCTGGGAATAAGACTTGGACGGCAGATAAGGACCACTTGGTCCACCCAGTCTGCCTATTTCCCTACCTACTGGATAAATTGCAGATTCCAGTTAACCAACAGCCTACTTCCTGCCACCCCCACTACAATTGCCTTATGTCTGTCCCATGCATGTGTGAATTCCCCCACTGTTTTAGACCCAACAACCTCCCCAGGAAGGCGGTTCCATGCATCCACCACTTTCTCTGTGAAAAAAAAAATTCCTCACATTACTCCTGAGCCATCCCCCCTCTATCTTTAAATTGTGCCCCCTTGTTCTTACACATCTCTTTTTCTGAAAGATGCTACCCTCCTGGACTTTGTTGATTCCCTTCAGGTACTTGAACATTTCTATCATGTCCCCCCGTCACTCCTTTCATCAAGGGTATACATATTAATCTCTCAGCTTCTTTTCATAAGGTTTCTGATGCAGACCCTGCACCATTTTAGTTGCCCTCCTCTGGACTGCTTCCATCCTGTCTATGTCCTTGCGTAGATGAGGTCTCCAAAACTGCTCACAGTACTCCAGATGGGGTCTCACCTACTGTCTGTACAGAGGGATAACCACTTCCATTTTTCTACTTGTGATGCCCCTTCCTATGCATCCCAGTATCCTCCTGGCTCTCCTTACTGACTTCTCACATTGCTTACCCACCTTTAGATCATCTGATATGACTACCCCCAGGTCCCTTTCCATTTTTGTTAGTACCTCCCCTGCTGCTGTGTACTCTTCTGGGTTTTTGTTTCCCAGGTGCATTACTTTGCACTTCTTTGCACTGAATCTAAGTTGCCATATGTCTGACCATTCCTCCAACCTTGCCAAGTCCCTTCTCATCCTTTCTACCCCCCTTGTGCATCAACTCTGTTACAGATCTTTGTGTCATCTGTAAAGCGGCATACATTTCCCTTCAGACCCTCTACAATGTCATCTATAAAGATGTTGAAGAGGACTGGACCCAGTACTGAGCCCTGAGGTACTCCACTAGTGACCCCCCTTTCTTCGGAATGTGTTCCATTCACTATTACCTTCTGTGTCCTGTTTTGTAGCCAGTTTGCTACCCAGGCTACCACCCTGGGACCCACTCCCAGGCTGGCTAACTTGATTATTAATCTTTTGTGCGGGACTGTCTCAAATGCCTTGCTAAAGTCTAGGTAGGCCATATCCATAGCCCCTCCCTGGTCTATTACTTTGGTCACCCAGTCAAAGAAATAGACTAGATTCATCTGACATGACCGTCCTGCTGTAAATCCATGCTGCTCTGGGTCCTGTGCCCCGCTGGCCTCTAGGTACTCAACAATTCTTTCTTTCAGAAGTGATTCCATCATTTTCCCTACCACTGAGGTCAAACTTACAGAATCTCTAGTAATCTCTCGTCCAAGGAGTGGAGGGGGCAATAGGGGCACAAAAGATATTGCAAATAACGTGGTCCCTGTCCATGTAGAGCTTTATAGGTCAGTAACCCGACCTTGAAGGTGATCAGTCAATGTACAGGCAGCCAGTGCATGCCGCAGAGCACAGGAGTGACATGGCAGGATCTTGATAAACCAGTCAACAACCTGGCCGCTGCATTCTGCACAAGCTGCAATTGGCAGATATCAACCCCCACTAGCCCTAGGTAAAGAGCACTGCAGTAATCAAAGCGTGAGGTTACAAAGGCATGGATCAACGTTGGAAGGTCGCTAGGCAGGATCAAGCACTTGATCTGGGCAATATTCCTCAGATGGCAAAAGGAGGTCTCAACGACAGCAGACACCTGAGATTGTAATGCCAGGCCGCTGTCGAACACACCACCAAGATTTCGCGCCCAATCCGAGGTAAGTAGCTGCCCCCCCAAGCCAAAGCCCAGACAGTTGACATGCCGACAACCCCATACCTTGGCAACCTGGGTTCACCACCCAGACTTCGGTTTTACCAGAGTTCAGCTTCAGCCAACTGGCACTCATCCAACCCTGGATCTCGGAGAGGCAGCTGTTAAAAACAGAGGTTGCTCCACTCTGCTCGGGCACAAAGGACATGTAGAGCTGAGTGCCATCTGCATAGCAGTGAAAACTCAGCCCATACCACCTTATAATGTCCCCCAACGGCAGCATATACACTGCAAACAACATGGGGGACAGTACGGAGCCCTGTGGAACCCCATATGACAGGGGGAGAGAGGCAGAGAAATAAATCCCCGATATCACGCTCAGTCCTGCCAGTGAGGAATGATCGAAACCACCTAAGGACTGTACCAGACAGTCCACAGAGAATCCACAAGCACTCCAACAACACTCCATGGTCTACAGTGCCAAACGTTGTAGACAGATCCAGAAGAACCAAGATGGAATAGCTCAGATACCTCGCTATCAGATCATTCATTACCTGAACAAGTGCAGTCTTTGTACTATTCCTCTTCCTAAACCTGAACTGATAGAAACATAGAAACATAGAAGTTGACGGCAGATAAGGACCGCAAGGCCCATCCAGTCTGCCCATTTCTTTTTCTACCTTATAAGTGTGCCATCGGCCTTTGCTCTGTCAGTGGCCTATCTATTCATAGTCATTTGTATTGCTCCCTTATGCCTATCCCATGCCTGTTTGAAGCCCTGCACTGTATTCATAGCCACCACTTCTTGTGGTAAGCCATTCCATGCATCCACCACCCTTTCTGTGAAAAAGAATTTCCTCACATTCCCCCTTAATCGGCTCCCTCTAATCTCATGCTGTGTCCTCTTGTCCTGCTATTTTCTTATATTTAAACATGTTAGACTCTTTCACCTTGTTTATGCCCTTAAGGTGTTTGAATGCCTCGATCATATCACTCTCTCCTCCTTTGCTCAAGGGTATACATATTGAGCTCCGTTAATCTGTCCTCATATGTCTTCTGATGCAGTCCCTGCACCATCTTGGTTGCCCTTCTCTGGACTGCCTCAATTTGGTTAATGTCCTTGTGAGCTGTGGCCTCCAATACTGCACGCAGTACTCCAGATGGGGCCTAACCAGTGTCTTGTACAGAGGATTATTACCTCCCTCTTACGACTTGTGATACCCCTACTATACACCCTAACACCCCCTAGCCTTACCTACTGCTTTAGAGGTCTGCTTGATGATTTTAGGTCATCAGTGATGATGATGCCCAAGTCTCTTTCTTCCTTTGTGACTGCTAGCAACTCCTCCCAGCCTATAGGTGGCTTCAGGGTTTCTCTTCCCTATGTGCATGATTTTGCACTTCTTTGCATTAAATCCCAGTTGCCACTCTTCTGACCATTCTGCTAGTTTATCCAGATCTCTTCTCATTCTGCCCACCCCATCTGGATCATCTACTCTGTTGCAGATCTTGGTGTCATCTGCAAACAGACAAGCCTTACCCTCTAGTCCATCTGCAAGGTCACTAATGAAGATGTTGAAGAGGACTGGCCCCAGGACTGATCCCTGAGGTACCCCACTTGTGACTTGCATCTCTTCTGACTGTATACCATTTACCACCACTCTCTGTTTTCTGCCCGTCAACCAGTTTGCCACCCAGTTGACCAATTTCTGACCCACCCTGAGCCTACCCAGCTTATTTATCAATCTTCTATGTGGAACAGTGTCAAAAGCTTTGCTGAAGTCAAGGTAGGCGACATCAACTGCTCCCCCTTGGTCCACCACTCTGGTTACCCAGTCAAAGAAATCTATGAGATTAGTTTGACAGGACCTTCCTTTGTAAACCCATGCTGTCTTGGATCCTGTGCCCTATGGATTCCAGGTGTTGCACTATCCTTTCCTTAAGGAGTGCCTCCATAATCTTGCCCACTACTGAGGTAAGACTGACCAGTCTGTAGTTCCCCGCCTCCTCCCTGCTACCACTCTTGTGCAGCGGGATCACATGAGCCCTTCTCCAGTCTTCTGGGACCTCTCCTGTGCTCAGAGACTCACTAAACAATTCTGCTAATGGCTCTGCTAGTTCCTCCTTTAGCTCCTTAAGTACTCTGGGACGTATGCCATCAGGTCCCATTGCCTTATCCACCCTGAGCTTAGCAAGCTCTTGTAGGACCCTTTCTTTTGTGAAGGGAGTAGTGCTCACCTCCCTCCCCCCTGTGTCCATGATGCTGAGCGTGGGCCCTGCCCTACCTTCTCTTCTGTAAATACTGAGCAAAAGTATCTATTTAGGATAGATGCCTTTACAGGGTCCTCCTCCTCACATGCTCCCTTTTCTCCATTAAGCTTAGCAATACCCCCTCTGGACTTTCTCCTTTCACTAATGTATCTATAGAAAGTCTTGTCACTTTCTTTTACTGTTCATGCTAGTGTTTCCTCAGTTTGGGACTTTGCCTGCCTTACCTGCTTCCCTTAGGGCAGTTTGGTATGCCTCCCTATCTTCATCCCGCTGTGTTCCCTTATATTTCCTGAAGGCCAGCCTTTTGGCTCTGACCTTTTCTGCTACTGTATTTGAGAACCAAAGTGGTTTCCTTCTTCTTTTGCACTTCCTTTTCTGTCTAACACAATGGGATGTTGCTTCAAGTATTGCATCCTTAATGCTTGCCCACTTTGCCTGTACCCCTCACCTGTGTTTCTTTTGCCAGGGCTAGCTCAACTCTGTTGGCCATCTTATCAAAGTTAGCTCCTCTGAAGTCCCATATTTTTGCCTTGGAATGGGATGATTTAGATGTAGTGCCAAATTGAACCATACCATGTGATGGTCACTGGCCCCAGGTGACCTTCTACCTGGAGATCTGTGATCCCTTCTTTGTTAGTCAGTACTAGATCTAGGATAGCCCTGTCTCTTGTGGGTTGCTGTACCAGTTGTTTGAGGCCCTCCCCTGCAGGGAATCCACTATGAGTCTAGTTCTGGCAGATGTTCCTGCTGGTATTGACCAATCTGTATCTGGCATGTTGAAGTCTCCCATTATCAGAACCTCCCCTTTAGCTGTCATGTTTTGTATATCTTCTAACAGTAATGTGTCTATGTCCTCCCCCTGGTCTGGGGGCCTGTAGACAACCCCAGTTCTTATGGCTGTCCCATTTCCTGTTTCCAGGGTGACCCACAGTTCTTTTGACTCCTTATGTGTATTCTGAATTTCTGTAGCTTTGATATTTTCATTAACATACAGGGCCCTCCCCCCCCTTTTTTGCACCTCGGTCTCTTCTGAACAATACAAAGCCAGGTACTGAAGTCTCCCAAGTGTGGTTACTGGTAAACCATGTCTCACTAATTGCTACTATGTCCAGTTTAGCCTCTGACATTATTGCCTGCAGGTCTGGGATCTTATTTCCCAGGCTGTGAGCATTGTGTACATGATTTTCCATTGGCCAGATTTTGGTGTGTTAGTTGTTGGGTGAAGTTTGGCATTATCCTGTAATGCGGTATGGGGAGACAAACCTTTTTCTTACCTGGTGATGCAAATGAGCGGCAAACATGCTGAATTCCTGTTTGACCACTAGCTGAGGGAGGGTGTTCTTCCCATTCGGCGTATGGGTGCTGCACCCTCTCCCCATTGCTAGTTTAAATATTCTGCAAAGGCGTCAAACTTCTGCCCCAATGCACTGACTCCTCTTTAGTCAGATGCTGTCCATCAAATTTAAAGAACTTTCACTCCCAGAACTGTTGCCAGTTCCCTACAAATCTGTGTCCTTTTTCCTGGCACCAGTCCTTGAGCCACGTGTTTAGCTCCCCTATCTCCCCTTCTCTGACCTTCCGTCCGTCTGCTCCCTCTCCCAGACTGGCAGGATCTCAGAAGGAGATGCCAGGCAAAATAGATGATAGTTTGTCACCCAGCCTAGTCAGGTGTTCCTTGGTCTCCACAACTGACCGGCTGGCGAGATCGATAGTCCCTATGTGTACTAGGACATCAATGTTTTCTCCTGCTTTGTGAACAATTTTAGCAATGCGGTCAGTGTCTCTCCATGCTGATGTACCTGGGAGACATCTGACCATCACCCCTGGCTGGAGATGGGTATCAACTCCCCAAATCATGGAGTCTCCTATGATCAGAGGTTTTTTGGATTTCCTTTGTGCTTGTTTTGTTTTGGTTCCTGATTTGGGTGAGTTTTGTTGTGCTAGCTCCTGTGCCGCAGTGTGCTGCTCTGCAGTGTCTTCTGCCTCTTTATTTGATTTCAGAGATAGAGGCAGATACCTGTTTGTAGTGTCTATATGGTTTTTGGAGGTAATGTGTTGGAGAGCAGAGAGTGATGGGGCACCTGATTTGCTCCTTCTAACCACCTGCCAACCTCCTGGACCAGCTACCCTCTGCGGTCGAGGTTTTTCTGTTGGATGCTGGGGAAATGGCGGGTGGTTCTTATAATGTATTTCCTCTTCAATATGAAATTGAGGCGTGCAATCTCTGCCCATGCTGCCGGAGCTGAGCCCCAAGATCTCCAAAGGCCCAGCATGTAGGACAGTGTCCTAAATCCTGTAAGACTGTCCTGCTGAAAATTGTTCCACAGTACCTGCAGTTAATGAAATCCATTCCAAATAAGTTGCTGGGTTTGTAACCTAGTCAGAGTAATTAGAAGGAAAAAAAGGAAAAAAAATGCAAGTAATGGTTTAATTGTGCTTTGTTTAACTTGTTATAACAAGTTAAATTACTAGTGCCCTGTAAATAGAGATCACCTTGTGGAGGCCCCACTGATCCGCCCCTTCCTGCTCTGCCACAGGAAATGTCACAACTGTGGTACCCTATAAAAGGAGCGTAGTGGGGTGGTTGGGCCCTTCCCTGCCTAAAAGAAGAACCACGGACGAAAGAACAAGGAGGTAGAGCAGAAACAGTCAACAACAAATGCAGTAACCCTGAAAGCTTATCCTAATGTTAGATAAAACTGTAAAACTTGTAAAGCACCACCTGTAATAATTTCAGAGAAGATATACCCTGTAAGAAACACTTTGCTCCAGAGAAAAATAAAGCAGTAACAGAAGATATACCTTGCAAAAGACCATTTGAATCAGAAGATTACAGCAGTAATCTGTTAGCACACACCTGTAGGCACACCTTGTAATAATGCAGAAGAAGGTATACCAGCAACAACAATCTGAATCAGAGAAAAAATAAAGCAATGAAATGTTAGCAACTGGAGAGGATCATAGACATTATGAGTTGTTAAATGGTCACCCAGCTGTACTGCAACCACCTTCTCAATAACCTTGCCCACAAAGGGCAGGTTAGTGACAGGTCTATAGTTTACTAGGCAATCCGGGTCAAGAGAGGGTTTCTTTAGGAGGTACCACTACCCCAGACAATCCGTATAGCGTCTATGATCGCCAACTAGCGAAATCGGTTCGCAGAGACCAGGCACTTGCAACCTCTTGCCGATCTCAATACCCAACTGAGGGCTTGGAGCAGATTTCCGACCTGATGGCGGTAATCTCATCAGTGAAGAACCAAGCAAACTCGTCACACTTAATCTGTGAAAACACTTCCCAGGGCTGAAGGCAGGTTGGACTGCACAATCTGTCGACAGTCTAGAAGAGCTGGGCTAGTCGATTCCGTGCCGCAGCAATCTCCTTGGACAGGAATTCTGCCTTCTTACAGGAGACTGCCGATTGATAGTCTTTATAATGGGCTATAATCTTAGTTTGTCGTTCACCAGGCCAGCTTTCCGCCAGCACTGCTCCAATCTTTGACCCTCTCAACTCCTTCAAAGTTCCATCAAACCAAGGGAACTTAGGATGAAGAGTGACGGGGCAAAAATGAACAGGAGCTAGGGAGTTGACGGCCCCTGTCACTGCCTTGCTGTAGGCAAGTACCAGATCCCTTGGCTCCCCGCATACACTCAATACACCCGATACGTCCAGCACCACCATAAGACCATCTGGAGTCAAATCCCTTAAAGGGCGGTTACCGGACAATCTCCGTAGGAGCAAGTCTATTGGGGTTAGCCTAGAATCTGAACCTTATAGTATGATGGTCCGAACATTTGACCAGTTCCACCACCAGATCGGTGATCTCCACCCCAGTAGGTAGACCAGGTCTAGTGAATGACCGTGACTATGGGTAGCAGAGGAAACTATGTGTGTCAGGCCCAAACTCATCAGTTGGAGGAACTCCTGTCCAAACTGTGAGAGTTCACTCTCGACCCAGGCACTGAAATCCCCCAGAATTAAACCTCTGGGAGATTCCAGTACCATGTCGATGCAGGAATTCCTTCTCACCTCTGTGTGGATGGTAGATGAGAAGTATCTTGCAACCTACACCTGCTCCCACAATACATTCAAAGGATCTGGTCACACCCACTGGGGTGTCCACAAGGCCCAGATCAGACTCAAAAGCAAATGGCTACTCCTCCGGCCCTGCGATCCTCTCTCGGGCAGTGTATCACAGAGTATCCAGCTGGAATTGCTGATTCCAATACTGGACCAGCATTCCCATCCAACCAGGTCTCGGTGAAACAGGCCAGGTCTGCTGTACCAACAAGATCAGCAATAATAGCAGTCTTGTTCTTTTATTGGCCTGGCACTGCACAATACTGCCAGAGTAGGATAGGTGGACAAGGCAGATTGGACGACTTGCCCACTAAACATGAAGCCTTTGGGTATAGCAACCAGACAGGGAGGTCCCCTTTGCTGGACCCATTTCACCCCAGGGTGTCTTGTCTTTTCTGTGGGATTCCCTAATTGGAATGTGGAAGTAGGCATCCTTGAGATCCAAGGATGCCAGCCAGTCTCCTTCCTGAAAAGTAGGGAGAATCATTACCAGAGTTACCATCCAGAACTTTGTCTTTGCCAAATGCTAGTTCAGAGCTCTTCGATCCAAAATGGTTCACCACTCCCCATTCTTTTTTTTTTTTTTTTTATTTATTATTATTAATGGGAGGAATACCTCAAGTAGATCCTTTTCCCCTCTGCAAGACTGGAACAGGTTCCACTGTCTGCTGCCTGCATTTTGACTGATCACGGACTAACATTGCAGTAATTTTCGCCGCAGTTAATTGCTAGCGGAGAGTTTGTTGCCAGTAAATTGGTGCCAGCACTTAAGTCGCGGATCTTACCCGTGACTTGGTTAGAGAAATGACAACAGGAAAAGGACTAAAAAAAATAAACGTCTGCCAAACCAACTGCTAAATGGCTAAAAAATCTTTTTTTTTTGTTGTTGAGAATTTCCTTGGTTCCATGCACACTGATAAGACAGGAAAAGGACTAAAAAATAAACCGGTCTGGGAAGGGTTACCTGTCAGTACCTGTCAGTGGGGTTTGTTGATTACACAGGTCATGTCGCAGTGATGACACCACCATTCAGCTGTATATAAGTGCTGGAGTGCAATGACATAGATTGTCGAAATGGAATTTGTAGAGACACAAAAACAAAAGAAAAAAGCTGTCCTTGGATAACTTTTTGTACACAAGAGAAAAATGGCTCTGATGGCAAAATGACCTGGCGTTGCAAGCAATGGACTTGCAGGGCTCGCTTGCATACTAATGGGGATAGTATTGTAAAACCCCCCACTGATCATAACCATACCCATTCACAGACGTGCTCAAATCATTAAGGTGTACCCAGGTATGAAAAGAAAAGCTGCAGAGTCTGAACTCTACATTAAACGATTGCTCGAACAAATAAAGCCAGTCAGTATTATGACGGATTTTGAAATAGCAGCAATCAAGGTTTTGGCAGAAATGTTTACATCAATTGACCTGTCAGGGTGCAACTTCCACCTGGGTCAAGCACTCTGGAGAAGAGTGCAGCAGGAGGGGTTGCAGCAGAGGTATATTCAGGACCCTGATTTTGCGCTGAAGGTGAGATGTTTGCTGGGATTAGCATTTGTCCCAACTGAAGATGTGGAGCGCTACTTTGAGACACTTCAGGAAGACTCAGACTTTGATGAGAGAGTGCTTACTCGACTACTTTGAGGATGTATACATCGGCAGGTTGGCAAGGAACAGAAAGAGAAGACAGCCAAGATTTGCACTTCCCCTCTGGAATCAGCACAACTGAGTGCTGCACGATTTACCGAGAATTAACAATGCCATTGAGGCATTGCATCATGTGTTCGCAAGGACCGTCAGCATAAGTCACCCATAGGGAGCAAAGCTGGCCAAAAAGTTGTGCCAAGAGCAACATGCAGTTGCATTGCAATGCCATTAGATGGAGTTGGAACAACAGGCACCACGGAAAAACAGTTGATATGTTAGACTGAATAAAGTGCACAAGGCAACATGTCTAGATGTGCAGTCTTGCTGCCACAAAAAATATCTAATGGACACTGCCTCCGTTATTGAGATAAACGTCACATGAAGCAGACCACTGCATATAGATGTTCCCCTTTAGAATAAAGAACGATTTTACCGACTTTACCTTGGCCATTACACACAGAGTGAAGATTAATTCAACATTTCAGCCACTTTTTCTGAACATTCGACTACTGTTCTCGTTTCAGTCGCTTTTCTGTTTTCTTTGGTTCACTATATACTACGTTCGACTACTGATCCCGTATCAGCCACTTCGACGTCCCGTCGACTAATTGTCCGCTACTATGGGACTGAGACAATTTGTCTGGAGACGAAATGGCCGCATGCGCATTTTGACACTTTTCCCAAGAGTGCACTTTCCGTGACAGATGCTGGTCTAAAGGCTTTTGACCTTAGCTTGGGGAAGGGTTTGAAGCTGAGGGCTAACCCCTGGCCCACTACTTCCAAGACCCACTTGTCTGTGATTGTTTTCCAAACTGGGAAGTAGTGAGACAGCCTGCCCCATACTGGTAGTGGGGAGGCGACCCTGATCTGTGGACCAGGGAGTCTGCTTTGTCTGGCTGCAGCCTGAGTGGCCTGTTCACCATGTCTGCAGCCCCTTCTGTCCCTGCCCCCAAAATATCCCCTCTGTTGTTGATATACAGGGGTGGCTTGGGCCAAAGTACAGTTATGCAAGAACTTACTGTAACAGTAGATCTTCGAGAGGAGCAGGCTATTACAATTAGGACTCAATCCCAAGCAGTCTGCACCAAGGAGGTGCCAAATTCCGGGAGGTGGAAGATAATTAGCTGGAAACAGCAAGTCAAGACAAGAGTCCCTGAAGGACTGCCAGGCCGAAGCCGGCACGGCATCTGGATGCAATGTCCAAGCTATAGTGCTTCACAACAGTGTGCACAGAGTTCCAGGTAGCAGCCGCACGTATGTCCCTAATGGAGACATTCCGCAGAATGGCAAAGGAAGCAGACACTCCTCTGGTGGAGTGACCCCTAACCAGTCCCGGAAGGTGTTTATTGTGCTTTTCAGCAAAATGTAATGCAGTGGTCAAGCCACCTGGAGATAGTCTGCTTGGACACCGGTTTACCAAAGTGTTGTGGCGATGTGGTCTTACCAACTGTCTGTACAGAGGGCCAACAACCACCAGTAGAAAACAGGAAGTTGTTGGCCCTCTGTTCAGACAGTTGGTAAGACCACATCTGGAGTACTGTGTACAGTTCTGGAGACCCCATCTCCGTAAAGACAGACAGGGTTGAGGCTGTTCAGAAGAGGGTAACCAAAATGATGCAGGGTCTGCATCAGAAGACTTATGAAGAAAGACTAAAGGAACTAAAGATGTATAGACTCGAGGAAAGGAGGGAGGAGGATATGATAGAAACTTTCAAATACCTCAAGGGAATCAACAAAGTCCAAGAGGGTAGCATCTTTCAGAAAAAGATGTGCAAAAACAAGGGGGCACAATTTGAAGATAGAGGGAGGACGGCTCAGAGGTAATGTGAGGAAGTATTTCTTCACAGAGAGGGTTGTGGATACATGGAACAGCATTCCTGAGGAGGTCATAGAGAAACACAGTGGGGGAATTCAAGAATGCATGGGACAGACATAAGGCAATTCTAGTGGGGGGTAGGAGGAAGTAGGCTGTTTGTTAACTAGGATCTGCAGCTTATCCGTTAGGTAGGGAAATGGGCAGACTAGGTGGGCCGGGCGGCCCTTATCTGCTGTCAAATTCCATGTTTCTATGTAAATGCCACAAACAGTTGCTCCGATTTACGGTGAGTAGCCCTGCGCTTAAGGTAATACCTCAGCGCCCTGTGGATATCCAGAGTGTGAAGGAGAGCTTTTCCTCTATTAGAGGGAGAAGACAAATAAACTGGAAGGTCAACCGACTGGTTGAGGGTCAATTCCGAGACCACTTTAGGAAGGAACTTGGGATTCGTTCTCAGGGAAACCCTTTCCCTATGAAATATTAAATATCGCTCTTTACACATCAGAGCCTGGAGCTCGGAAACTCTTTGAGCTGAAGTAACAGCAACTAAAAAACAAACCTTCCAGGAAAGGTAACAGCTCACAGTCAGCTGCAGGTTCAAATGGAGGAAGAGTAAGCTTCTCCAACACAAATAGGAGGTCCCAGGGAGGGACAGGATCCTGAATGGGAGGTCTTATGTGTAAAGTCCCCCGTAAAAAGGTGCTGGCCACATCCAGTTGGGCTAAGGCTCTGTCTCCCAAAAGGGTGTGATAAGCAGAAATGGCCCACATGTGCACATCTGTGGAGGAGCAGCTTAAGCCTTGTTGGTATAAGGAGAGGAGATACTGTAATGCTGAGTTCACCAGACAGGTAAGGGGGTCCAGATGGTGAGACGACACCCATAAGCAGAAACGCTACCACTTCATAGCATAAGTGGAGCGAGTAGAGGGCTTCCTCGCTGAAACGAGTACGTCCACCACCTCTTGGGATAACCCATACCTGGACTTTGCTACATCCGAAGGAGCCAAGCATGAAGATGGACCAGCAAGCCCTGATCCTTGGACAGCAACTGTGAGCATATTGGCAGTGGGATTGGAGGTTCCGTGGACAACCGCTGAAGTAGTGGGAACCAAATCTGCCGAGGCCACAGAGGGGCAATTAGAATCATCCGAGCCCCATCGGCCTGTAACTTTAAGAGAACTCTCAGAACGAGAGGAAAGGGAGGGAAGGCGTAAAGAAACCTCCCTGCCCAACAAAGGGACAACGCGTCTGGCCAGAAAACACCAGGCGCGGGCTCTCGCGAGCAGAAAATTGGCAGTTTGGCATTGCATGGTGACGCAAAGAGGTCCAGCTCTGGACGACCCCATGTGCCGAAGAGCTGGTCTGCTACTGATTGCAGGAGCTCCCACTTGTGCGCCTTGGACTGAGACCTGCTTAGGCTGTCGGCAAAGTTGTTTAGGATGCCTGGAATGTGCACCATGGACGGAGAGATGTGCCGCTTCAGTGCCCAGTACCAGACTCTCATCGCCTCCCTGCATAGGGGGTAAGAGTGAGCGTCCCCTTGCTTGTTGATATAGAAGATAACTGCCATGTTGTCCATCTGAACAAGAAGAGAACCTGGAACAAGATCCTCTTGAAAGGCATGTGGCGTATTGTGGACCACGTGCATCTCCAAGACATTGATGTGGAGTTTGAGCTCCATGGGGGTCCAGGGACCCTGTGTTTGACGGTCTCCCAGGTGCGCCCCCCAACCCAAATCCAAGGCATCAGTCATTAAGAGTCTGATTCGGGGGCTCCGGATGGAAAGGGACCCCTTTTTTTCAAATTTGTTGGGTCCATCCACCAAAGAAGTGTCCTCTTTACTGGCTCTGTGACTCTGACCATGTGGTCTAGGTCGTCCGAGCATTGATCCCACTGCACCCTGAGCATCCATTGTGGGATTCTCATGTGGAGGCAGGCCAGAAGAGTGACGGGAATGGCCACCGAAATGTGCCCCAGAAGTCTGAGGAAGGTCCAGGCCTGGACCTGAGGGGATATTAGAACTGATCCAGCAATCTCCCGCAAATGATTGCCCCTCTCTGGGGGTAGAAAGGCCATGCCCTGGACCAAATCCAGGACCGCTCCTATGAAGAAGAGCCTTTGGCTGGGCTCTGGGGAAGACTTTGGAAGGTCCAGGGTGATCCCCAGATCTCGGAATAGAATACAAGTATCTCCAAGAGCTTGAAGAAGGCATGACCTTGACGGGGCCGCAAACAGCCAATCATCCAGGTAAGGGAAGACATAATGTCCCTGGTGCCTTAGAGCCGCAGCCACTACTGCCAGGTATTTTGTGAAGGAGTGGAGGAGAGGCCAAATGGGAGAACCCAAAACTGATAATGCTCCCCCTGGAAGTGGAACCTCAGGTACTTCCTGTGAGGGGGGGGGAGACTCCGATGTGCATGTACACATCTTGCATGTCTAGGGAGCAAAGCCAGTCCCCCTGATGCAGCAGAGGAAGCAGTCCTGGAAGAGTCACCATCCGGAACCTTCTGTACTCTATATAACAGTTTAAAGAGCTGTGGTCCAGAATGGGACGAAGGTCTTGTGTCTTTTTTGGAACCAGGAAGAAATGGGAATAATACCCTTTCCACCGCTGCTGTAGAGGGACTGCCTCTATTGCCCTTTTCCGTAAGAGGGCCTGGATCTCTCCTATGAGCGGAATGTGAGAAGGAGGATATCTCAAGGAATCTCTGAACTCTAGCGTATGTTCCCTCCTTATGATATCGAGGACCCACTGGTCCGCAGTAATAGAGCTCCACCCCTTCAGATGAAGGGAGAAGAGACCCCCTACTGCCTCCCCTGAAACCTCCGGAGGAGGGGGGGGTCGGGAGGGAGTCATTGGGCAGAGAGGCCTGGGAGGACTTGAGGCCACGGGAAGGAGCGCCTCCAAGATGCCGGTTGCCGGCTTTCCTTCGAGAGCAACCTCTCTGGCCCTGTTGGTTGTCATGGGCTTGGGCACCTGAGGGCTTACGAAATGGCCATTTCCTTGGTCTCCTCTGTACAACTGACTGACAGACCAGATGGATTTTCCTGACTCCTAGAGACGAGAGATGAGCGACCGTCTCCTGCCCAAACAAAACTGTACCCTGGAACGGTAGCTCCCAGATCCCGGACTGCAGGTCTTGGTGAAAGCCTGAGACCCTCAACCAAGCGTGGCGCCGGAGACAGACCCCTGACGCTGACGCTCTGGCCGCCGTATCTGCAGTGTCAAACGAGGCACGTAAAACATGCATGCCTATGTCCGAGCCAGACATAAGGGCATCCAGAATCTCAGTCTTCTTTCCGGAGTCTGGCAAGACATTCACTAGCTCTTGTCCCTGCTCCCAGAGCGCATTCTGGCACTGAACCATATGCGTCAGGAAATTAAGGGACCTAATGGAGCAGGTGCAAGCAGAATAGACCTTCTTACCCACCTGATTCAAATAGAGAGACTCAGCGTCAGAAGGCTGTGAGCTAAGGTGTTTCGGCTGCTTTGACTTATCATGGGCAGCCGTAATCACGGAAGAATCCGCCTAAAGGTGCTCAGCCAGGAAAGGTTCATCCCTCGGGGCTCTGTACAGCCTATCCGACTTTTTAGGAACCACCGGGACCAAAGCTGGACACGTCCAGGTAATCCTGGAAGGTGTCCACTAAAGGAGGCACCACAAGAGGTTTGGGCTCCTTCTGCCTCAGGTACTTGGCCAGTCAACGGCATTCTGGATCCAGGTCCTCTGTGTCCTATTCATTGGAGGCCTGGATGTGCCTCATGATGTCCATAAAGGTTGGATCATCAGGAGGCGAGCAGGGCTAGTCCTTTTCTCCTGGGGAATCCCTGATTCCCAACATGGAAGAGGGCGACCAACTACTAGGTGATCAGTAGCCGGACCTGTCCCTATGACTAGCTCCACTCTTAACATCGGTGGCTCACCGACTGACCAACATCGGAGCGGTGACTAACATCGGTCCGAGGACAGACGGGAGCAGGCCCACCTATTAGAATGGAAACGGCTCCTGGTGTGAGACCTGACCCGGCGTCAGCTACTGGAACTTGGTGAGCGCCGGCACTGGTCTGCGGACTGAGATCGGGAATGGGCCTTGGAGAGTGGGTGAGGCAGCGGCCTCTCGGGGGGTCTTCTGCGGTGAAGGAACACCCTCTGGCTGAGGTTTACCCGATGGTACCGGTGACGGGGCCAGCTTCCGGTGGGGGGGGGGGGTCTGCTTTTGGACCTGGCCCTATCTAAAGGAAAAAAGATCCTTTAGCTCCTCCTTGGTAAACACCAAGGCCACTGTGCCCGGAAAAGGAACCTCAAAAGTATCCGCCCTTGAGGGGGAGCCACCTGGAGAGGGGAGGAGGACTTGGGGATAGAGATGCTGTTCCTTCGCCGGCAGCGTCAGGATCCTTTGCCCCTTCTACCGGTGTCTGTACCAGGACCGGAGACTGCTTCATGCGGGGGGCTGGAGTGTCCCCAGACTCCAGGGGCGTGCCCTTATCAGGCATCGCCAGGACCTTGGCAGGCAGGGCCGTGGCTTGTGCCTTTGAGGTCTTAGTGGTGACCGAGCAGCGTCACCTTTGGCTTAACTGGTTTCTCCCCCAACGAACTCTTTAGGTCATACCTTCTTTGTGGAATCCCTTTTAGAGTGCTCGCCAGAGCCTGGAGAAGAGCGGGCTTTTGTGGGGTAGGGCCGTGAGTGGGACCGGGACCTGGACCGGTGGTAGGACAGACTACAGTCCACATCTCGGGACCATTTGGATTTCTCCTTGCTAGAATGTTTGGCCTTCTCCCCGGGAAGTGTGTAGGTCCATCTTCTGTTCAAGCAGGAATGCCTTGAGAGCCTTTAGGCGGTGAATCCTGGTCCTACTTGTAAAGCCCTGGCAGGTGGAACAGGCCGAGGTTTCGTGGTTAGGTCCCAGGCAGAATACACACTTGGTGTGGCCATCCTTAGTGGGAATCTGACAGCCGCAGCTGCACTTATTGCGATGGGGTCCCAATGAAGAGACCCATGACAGGGACGACATACGTCAGTTACTGGAAAAACGGAAGAAATGAGAAAAAAGGCGAAAAGCTACGTTTTTGCTGGTTGCTGGCAAGCCAGAACTTTTCAGCTTGCGGTTGTGGCAGGAAAGAGTGGGGTGGGCTGGGTCCGCGCGCATACCAGGGCTGGCGGGGTGGAGCAGACGTCGGGGAGCGGTCCCTGCTGGGTACTGCTGGCTGAGAAGTTTTCCGGTGGGTCCTAATGCCTGCGGAGTTAGTCCTAATTGTAATAGCCTGCTGCAAGAGCTCTCACTCGAAGAAAGATCTGCCATGTCTCCGTTAGGGGAGACACTTAGGCAGGGAAACAGCAAAACTGTGCATACTATGTACAAAGCAGTCACACACACACACACACACACACACACAGTTTAGAGAAAGATGCAAGTCCTGGAGGTTAATATCGTGGCGTGTCGTCCCCACTCAAAACAGTGGTAATCCTTGGTGCTGTAAAAAGAAAATAGGAAAGTAAACTTCTTGCTGTTGCAGTGTCCTCCTCTGCGACCTCCCTAACAGCACGAGAAGCTCCTCCAGGACAGAGAGCCCCACCAGTAAAAGGTAGTGATAGCAGGGCTCTCTTTCAGCATATTCGTGACTGGCAATGTGGAGTCCCTGCAGTCGGAGCTCAGCGCGGGGGAGACAGAGAGCTAGACAGTGGTAGAAGTGTAGCGCTGTGTACAGTTCGTTCACCACCCACCAGGCTACCCCAGCAGAGGTCGGTCAACACCTGCCCCAGCAAAGTTCAGCGAACACCCGCCCAGCCAGCATCGCATGCAGTTCCCAGGCTGAGAAAGGGGATTCTGGAGCCACCCACCTAAGGGGTGAAGTCTAATGTCTGTGCATGGTAACTCAAACATACGTAAGCAATAAGCCCCTGGTGTGCGGTAAGATCTGTTCCATGCACACACCTGGTGTGTTTTACTGCGTTTTTAAAATGGACACTTTATTACCCTTGGGAAACTTCATGTTTTCATGGTAAAAAAAAGATGTTCTTATTTGAGTTTATGATAAAATAGTCCTTCCGCCTGGTTTAAAAAAAAAAATGTCATTAAGTATGACCATCATATATACAGAGAGGCATGATTGTACGTTTGCACAGCAGGAATTGACAAGGAATCTAGCCAGAGCATGATGGAAAAGAACAGTACTCTTTCGAGGTTTGTGGGTACAGGTTACATGACAAAAACTGTACTATAGGTAAAATGCTGTTGCATCATGAAAAGACATCTTCCGGGTCAGACTGTCAGTCTGTTAATTACAATCGGTGTTGGCGGGAGCACTGTTACCGAGACATGGCAGTCTGTAAACATGGGTAGGCTAAACTAGCTGCTTTACAGAAGGAGAGCTAGGACAGCACAATCAGCGACGACACATTTAAGGAGCAGTATCATGGTCGGCAGCACAGCAAAAAATGTAACTACCAAAGACGCATTTTGAGAGCATTTCCACGATCGGCAGCACAAAAAAAATTTAACCAAGACTTTGTTTACAAGTTTGATGTGGGTAGGGTTGAAACGTATTTTCTATGGTTGCTGACAGTTCTAAACATTTTGTGGTATGATCAGCAATGAACCGTATTAGTGAGGGAAAAGAAAATGGTGGCGTTTAAGAAATCAACGTTCTAACGGCTCATGATTTTCTTGCAATGCGGTTCTGGTTTGCTGCCCTTGTTATTACCCATGCATGGAACAGATTTCATGCATGGTGAGGTGGGTCTCCGATTGGCTGGTTTAGCCTACCCATTTTATAAATTTGTATGTTGCACACTGCTGCTCTGGCGACATACACAGCGTGCACATGAGAGTGTGAGACATACGTGGGGCTGCAGGCACACAAACAGCAGAGTAAGACAATAGTGACGGAGGGGTTTGAGGAGCCACGTGGGCAACAGTACAAAATTAGGGAATGTGCAGTATTTGGTACCATGTTTCTGCCTATGGCAGCTAAAACAGGATTTCTTCTGTCTCTCTGTGTTTGTCTGTGATCAAGAATTGTGTCCTTTATGCTCCGAGATACATATGGGGTGGGAGGAGACGACACAGTAAATGTCAGTGTACTAAAGTACTTTATGCACAACACACATCAGAAATCTTCTCCACAGTGTATTTCTGACATTTGTATGTGCATAAGTGCAATCACCTATGCATTATTTGGTGGGGACTATGTCAAGGAAGGATACAATCAGTTTCTCGCCATTTAATCAGGGAAAAAAAACCTTTATGTATTTTTTCCTTGTTTTGACCATAACCGATGTTATAAGTGCAATAACCCACTCTAGGGTATGGGCTTATAGGGATGTAATCCACACCTGGGGTGCTGTGAAAGCACTCAGCCTGTGGCCTCGTGTCTCAACGCACCTCAAGCATGGATTAAATCCTTATAACCTCATACCCTGTCAGGTTATTGTTTACATAACACCCTAACACAGAGTATCAAAAACACTAACTCAGAAACGATGAAAACAATATAAAGTATATTAACAAGTTGTTGACCAGAAGACTAGAGCTGAGCTTTGGGGCAAGAGCTCTCTTCAGTGGAGAAACAATCTGACATTACGATACCAGGGTGAGAGTCATCACAGAGTAGAGTTTGAACTTGTATTCTAAGTTCTGGTAGGATGATGCTTTTGTAAAGCATAGTTGATGGACTGTAAAAAGGACACTGCTATAACTCAAACAGCTCATCCCCCAACCCACTTTCCACTGTCCACCATCACAGTCAGTCTACAGGGCTGCTCACCGACATCAGAACCTGAGTAGACTTATTCACCCAAAAACATTTGGCCCAACCCTTTTCTGCTTACTTTCCTTCTAAATCTGCACAACAGTATTGCAGAGTAAGCTCCACAGACCCCACCTAAAAAAAAAAAAAAAGACTTACTCCACCATCCCCAAACTCACAATAGGCTACACAAGTTCTATTCCAGGGGAGAAAGTGGCAGTCCAGAATGGCCCCTGTGAGCATGGTGGTAGCAGACTCATCTGCAGGGTCCCACCCATATTTATCCCACTTCTCCCATCCATGCCCTCCCCAATGTAGAACATCCAGCCACATTCTTCTTGTGAGCACGTCTTCCAGCCAGCGATGCACAAGCCTCTTCTACCAAGTGCTATACTGTAAGAGACACAGAGTAGGCATCCAGGTCTCTTCTCCCCAGAGCTTGACTGTACAATCTCTAGTGTCCACGGAGTTCCACCAGCCCAAAACCAGGATCTTTACAACAGCAGAGGTCCACCCACTGATACAACCAGGCAAGCCCTAAATCATGTTTTAAACAGTCCCACTGTGGTAACATGGTAATTTAACGCAAGAAGGAACTCTTGGTCCGTCAGGTCTGCTCCCCTGGCTTCATAAGCAGAGGTCAGTCAGCATGCTTTGCAATAATGTAGCAATTTATAAGGGTGTCCCTACCAGCCCTACCGCCTCACATGTGAGTCACTATGGCCAACAGTATTTTGCCATGCTTTTTTTTTTTTTTTTATAAAGCATTTAAACCATCTGGAGAGTAAGGCATACAGAGTTAGAATTCACTAATTTCCAAGTGCATTTGGGGGGGGGGGGGCGTTTAACATAATCCAGTATGACAAAGTATTAGCCCATACAGAGACAACACAGAAAAAAAAAAAAAAGGTCCATCTAGTCTGCCTGTAGTTCCCTATCTGCCCCAGGACCTACTGCCCATATAGGGTTCTTAACTTTTACTGCAGTCTTTTGATCTACCAGATAAGCTACCAGAGGGCTATAAATTAATAAAACAAGTCAAAAGGTGTCAATACTAAGCATAACTACAAGAAAATAACATGCGTTCAACAACCTGCAGTAACATATGTGTTTAGTGTTGAAAATAAAATAGGCAAGGCTTACAAAGCGGACGCTTTTCATCAGCAGAAGAGTGAGCAAGATGTTTTCATGGTATTGTAAAGTTTTTTGTTTTTTTTTTTTAAATTTAAGAACGATGGGAGGCCTGTTAAAATGTAACCCTGCCTAAGAGGACAAGTCCGTGCCACATCAAAGATCCATGGTGGAAGCTGCCCAATAGCCAATTGAGCTGCCATGAGGGAGACCAAGGTACTGGAAATGGCCAGGTGGCCTACAGCAAGGCAGCACAGCCAACTAGGGAGGGATAGCGCCTGGTTCTGCCATGAAATCCACTGCTGTGGTGGGCAAGGGAATTTGCCCCTTCAAAGGAGCCTGCTATGTGCTAGCAAGGCCAACAATCAGCTATACCACATGCCATGGCACGGAAGGAGGGGCAACAAGGCAGAAGTGTAAAACACCCCGGCCATCAGGATATGAGCAGGTGGTGCTCTTGACCCCTATACTGTATGGACCCCACCGGAATGAACTGGTATGGACAGCGACTGATGGGGCTGGGAAGTCACCACTAGAATCCTCCCAGCTAAAGACATGGCAGACTACCACTGGAGGAGACAGAGGTAAAATAATATCTACAGTGCAACATCAGTAGCTGTTCTCATTTCCTCATGAGTTTCTGCTCTCGGTGCTTCGATTGTAAATAAGATTGTTATGTATGGTGCTGGGGTGCCTTCTAGTGGTGGAGTGTCATTGTATTAGTATGCCATGTGATACTATATCATGTGATGTGTTCTAGAAAGAGTTGAAGAAAAGATGGTGTTTGGATTGCAAGCTGCTTGCCTGAGCTCCTTTCTATGTACTGAATAAAAAGTGCTTCTCACAGCCACGTACCCAACAAAACTGGCAACGTGGATGGTAAACCTCCGCTGTACCCACTGTTTCAAAGATACTAAAGAAAGAGCTATCTTTACTGTTTGTTTGGGACTGTTTTATGCAGAAAGTGAAAGCAAGCTGCCTGGTAGGCCTCAGTTTGAGTGTGTGAAAATTTGGGCAGGGGAGAGCATAGTAACCCTGTGTACCAAACTTCTAGAAAAGGCAAAGTTATCAGTGGAAATATTGAGTAATCAAATTTAAAGTGTAAAATGGCTATGGGACCTTTTGATGAAACTGTAGAGCAGTGGAACTCTAATACAGAGCAGTTTGAATATTTTGTGACTGCAAATGATATTACAGAGGATAAGAAGGTATCTATTTTTTGGAGTGTGATGGGTGGAAAAACCTTCAATCTATTGCGCAGTCTGGTGCAGCCTAACAAACCTGGCACGAAATCTTATGCAAAGATAGTGCAAGTATTACAAGCGCACTCCTCTCCAAAGTCATTAGTGATTGCAGAGAGGTTTCGCTTTCATAAACAGAACCAAGAAGGAGAAACAGTCTCACAATTTGTGGCAGTGTTAAAAGGGCTGGTTTCACATTGTGATTTTGGCAATTTGCCAAATGATACGCTGTGAGACAGGCTGGTGTGGGTTGCAGTGTGAAGCAATTCAGAAACGTTTGCTAACAGAGGCTAACCTTACACTGAAAAAGACTTTAGAAATTGCAGTTTCTATGGAACTAGCTGTGAGGGAAGCTCAAGAGTTGAGCGCATCTACTAAAGTACATTAAGTGAATGCCTAAAGTACTGAATAAGGAGACAGGCAGCAAAAATTTGTTACCACTGTGGGAAGACTGGTCATTTTGAATATGAATATTGGAGCAGAGACTGGATATGCCGGAATTGTAATAAAAGGACACACTGCACGTGCTTGCAAAAATATGAAAGATGCAGTACATGAAAAAGATAAGCCAGATCGGAAAGAGAAATCTGATTAAGAGAGACCAACCGGGTGTCAGAAAAAGAAATCCAACCTGCATTCTGTACAACAGGGTCAGGATACGGAGAGTGAAAGTCATGGACGGTTTATTCCTAACCTGGCAACAATTTTAAAACCCTTGCATGTCCTTTGTCAGAACAAGAACTGGAACTGGACAGCAGAATGCTTCAGCATTTGCTCAAGCTAAAGAATTGTTAGTGAATTCCCAGGTTCTGACACATTTTGACCCTGCATTGCCATTACAGCTGACTTGTGATGCATCTCCCTATGGGGTAGGGGCTGTGGTGTCCCATCATGCCATCAGGGGAAGAGAGACCAACTGCATTTGCCTCCAGAATGTTGAGCAAGGCCGAGAGTAACTACGTCCAAATACAGCGTGAAGCATTGGGAATCATCTTTGGCATTTGCAAGTTTCACCAGTATTTGATTGGCCAGAAATTCACACTTCTGACTGACCACCGTCCCTTGACTTCCATTTTTGGGCCACCTACAAGTATGCCATTATTTGCTGCAAGTAGAATGCAACGCTGGGTCTTGTCATGAACCCACTCCTGGAGGTCAGGCCCCACTGACCTCAGTGCCCACCCTTAAGTGCAATCCATGACAGGGGGGGAGAGAGGAACAGGGATACCCTCCTCGTCCTTTCTGAATGCTCACCAAGGTTACGACTGCACCTCTGCCACAAGGATCCAGGATGTACCTCTAGCTCTAGATAAGAGCACAATACTAGTCTCAAGTCTCGTGGCCAAATATGAACCCTTTCCTTGGCTATTATACAAAGGAGGAAGACCCAGGCATCACACACTCTTTGGGGTAGTAGCATAAGCCTGATTTGGCCTTCTCCCTATAGGACATGCAACAGCCTGGTTCAAAATCTTTATAGACTCTGGTATTCTCCCTGTCCTTACAGATGTCCCTTACAGACAGGTTTTTCAATTTGGTTGCTTACGGTGGTCCCTCTAAGCAAATAACAGATGTCACAGATTATTAATAAATTTTCTACAGTCACACCTACAATATAAGAATTCTCACGCAGGCAGAATTTCTTTAGAAAGGCAATGTTTTTGCTAAAATAAATACAGTTACAGCTAAAAGAATACTAATTTTGGGTTACAGTATGCAGAAACAAATGGGAAAAATATAAACAGGAAAAAAAAAAAAAACACTAAAACTTGTTAGCCAAGTCTCTACCTTAGGTATGAAGATTTCAAGTCCAGAGAATCGCTGGTTTGCAAAAATATTTCAGTCTTTCTGTAGCAACCTTTGATTTTTAGGCAGTCTTTGGGCTGGCAGTTGTCTCGTGGTCAGGAGAGTCCAAGAAACATGTGTGTGTCCAAAATGCCATGAGCTGGGCTATTTTTACCTGTCTGAAATCTTGCAGTGTCATCACTTTCCAGTTCACAGCAACTACTCTGTTTGGCCAGGAGATGCCTCTTTTAGGCCAGAAGATGGCACTGTTATGCTGTTTCCAAAATTTCCAAGCATATTAAGAATCAGATTCTGAGACCTATAAATTAACAGGGATATTACATTTCAGAGTTAAGTCCTTTGAAGTCCCCTGTAGACCACTGGCACCGTAAGATAAAATTCACACAGGTTCTCGAGGAAGCATGTTTCTCTCCTGTTACCTCACAGAATGTAGCATATTATAACAGCTTCCTTAGATCAAAGCATCCCGCTCCTGAGTGCGTGGTTATATGACATACAAATGGGTTTTGGCATGTCTCGGTTACAAAAACTGGGAATGCATTTTCAGTTCCTGGCAAACAGCTGCCTTCAGGTCAAAAGAAGGTCAAGATGTTTTTTTTGTTTTTTTTTTTTTTAAATCAAGTCTTTTCCCTAGGTGCCTTTGTGGTGACACTGGTATGTCTTTTGGCCTGTACATATACACAGGATTACATAAAAAAAAAAATAGATACACAGAATTATATCTACAAATAAGGGCTAGCAGTGGGGTAGCTCACCACAGGGCTCTGTTACTGTCTGCTCATACCCATATCATCAAGTACAGGAAGTCAGCACTGCATGGTAACATGGACTCTCCAGATTGCTACTGCCAATTCATCATGTAGACAATTCTCAAGGAGAGATTTCCTATTTCGATCAGGTGGAAAATGCACCCATTACAGCTGCTCAAGTGAAAAAATACACAAAAGGATCCGCTACTGACAAAGTCATGGACTTGGTGCTGCATGGCAAGTTTCTAGGAAACTTAAGAGCCTTCCGAGCTGGCACCCTATGATGCTAGGAAGACAGTTGTCTGTTCAGTCTGGTTGCTTATTATTGGGACTAAGTTCCTGGTTGTGGTTGATACTCTTGCAAAATGGCCTGAAGTCACTATAATGACCTCTACTTCAGCAGAAAGTACAATTCAAAAGCTCTGAGGAATGTTTGCTTACTATGGCCTACCTGAACACCTAGTGACAATGGACCGCAATTTGTGTCCAAGGAGTTTGCCACGTTTATGCAGTCGAATGGCATTCATCATATTAAGTTGGCACCCCATCATCCAGCTAGTCTGGAAGAGACATGTGGATCAGCTTTTGTCAAGTGTTACTACTGTGCCTTCCACGATGTCATCTGCCGGACATTTTGACGGTTTAGATCCAGATATGAAAGCACCCAGTTCCACAGATTCTTCTCTACAAGTTATTTCTACCAAGGGACTGCACCCCCAGCTGTTGAAGCAATGCCAGAATCTGTGCAAACCTCACCAGCTCCAACAACAGTTTCTGGGCCACCACCTGGGGCGAGAGCACCAAAACTAGTGCACCCGAGGTTCAACGAAGATCTACCAGGCAGCGAACACCACACCTTGGATTTGTAGTTAGTGGCACACCCAGAACTACTGGGGCAAAATAATACCCAGAGTGAGCTGGGAATCGAGGCAATCTACCCTCATTCCCTAGTTAGGAATTTTTTTCTAATGAATATTGCAGGTTCTTGTTCATTGTGGGGACGTTTTCAGCAAGGGGGGAGGAAATGTTATGTGTGGTGTTGGGGTGCCCTCTAGTGGCTGAGTGTCTCATTGTATTAGTGTGCCATGTGGTATGTAATAGAAAGAGTTGAAGTAAAGATGGTGTTTGGACTGCAAGCTGCTTTTCTGTGCTCCTGTGTGTGAACTGAATAAAAAGTGCTTCTCGAAGAGCCGCATACCCAACAACGATATTAGCCTTCGGAAAGTTAATAATAAAATGTACACTGAATGATGAAGTCATTTAATAAACTAAATAGCAGCATGCAGGAAATAGTATAACAGGAAATTGTCACACTTCACTCACCTGTACTGGTGGTTTCTGTGGTTGCGTCTGTGCAGCTGTAATCTGTGGCTTGTCCCGAGTGCCCCGGGAACGGTCACTGCCCACCGAAGTCATCATATACAGTATATACAAAACAATGTATGTACAAAATAGAAAATCTGAAAGAGAAATGTTTCAGGTCAGATGTGGTTCTTTATATTATGGCCTTCATTTTATTTCATTATTAAGACCACTGAACAATGCTCCTTTTCATTGGTGTCCCAAGACGTCTTCATTCACAAAGTTCATAGGGTACAAAATTACAGTATAAAAGTTAAAGTTTCAAGTAAGCATCAAGCCACGACAAAGGAGGCTTTTACTGGGGACATTTATTTTTTTTTTGGGGGGGGGGGTTATGGCATTAGGCCTACAACCACCCAACCATCAGTAATTTCCCAGTAGATGCCTCCGGAGTGGCTTAATGCGCTTGTACCATGGCAAGCATTGCTGAAGAGTTATCAGACATAGGGTTGATTTATAAAAAAAAGATCCACAAACAATGTAGGGAGTTCACTTTTTTTTTTTTTTTTTTTTACTGCGATTTAACATGGGACGTCATCAGTATTGCATCATTTATTTATACTGTGATGATGCATAACAAAGGCACAGGTATACAACAGTTTCACAACATTATAACACATTCTACTATGTTTTATTACTTTCGAGGCGGTACATACTTTTCTAAAGCTACCGGAATAATGCAATGTTACATTTCCACATGCTATTCATCACTGCCGCCTTAAACCCTGTGATTGATTTATACAGATTCCTGCATTTTGAGTAATGCTCGGTAACTGCTACCGCAACAGCTAACCTTTGCAAGTCGTAGGGTTTACATTTAGTTGTAGGCATTTATCACTATTTTTTTTTTTTTTTTTAAACACTGGCTTTGCAGTCTTTTGTGTCAGCTTGGCACGAGAAGCACTCCAGTTGTCTCCAAATTTTGCTTCCACCCACGCTTCGATTCAGACTGCTCTACATACGTCAAAGGTGATGTTTGATTTTAACACTTTTTTCTATGCGTCGCGGTGCTAAGAATTCAGCGCCTGTGCGATATCCAAGTCCACTGGAGGGCGGTGGGAAACACAGTACTATGTACATAGAATGTGCTGCCACCAATTTTATTTGTTGTTTGGTATAGTACTACAAGTTAGAGCGGGCATAACTTGGGAATTATTGCCGTCTCCAACTTGTGTCATGCGATACGTTTCATCCAATTGTTTCCTTGCTTTACTCAATCACTAATGTAGCCATGTTACAAACACAAATGAATAACTACACTATGATACATTATGTATCTCATCATAGACCTCAAAGGAGTCAGTTCTTTCCTTCTAAAAAAGTGCTATTATAGTTTCAAGTAATACATTTACCATCTAAAACAAAAACTAGTTAAGACAGGAAGGAAATCCACAAACAACTTATGAAATACTTTGAAAGATGGGCCTTTGCATATAAATGCCTGAATGTAGTTGGCAATGAGTTCCATATGGCCGGTATGCAGTAACTATATGCGGATCTAAGCCTCAGTCTTTGCCTTAGGCACATTCTTTTTTCCATTACTTATCCTCCCAAGGCCCCAAGGGGGCCTGGCTCCCATCTTTCTTGACTCTGCCTCCTACGATCAGTCTGTCATCGCCACAGGCTTACCTGTGTGGCTGGTACCCCCCCAGATTCCCCCCCTCCATTCACAAAAAAAAGGGCCGTCTTCCTCCCACCCAATGTCCCAGTCCAGTGCTGCCGACAAGTGACAAGTCGTCCAGATATGCAGCGGGTGGAGGCGCAGTGAATGGGAATCTTAAGTCCCCATCATGCCATTAAATTTTCCTTCTATGTTCTCCCACTCTTACCATCAGACATGACATACTCTGGTGGTGCATGCATGTTGAGGCGCGCATGCATCCCAGGACCACGGCCCCCTTCCCCGACATCTGACACTCAATGCTCCCACAGGCTACCACCAGGCCTCCACTTGGTGGCACCCAAAGGCAGAGATGGCCAACTGCCCCAATCCAGGAGAGGGAGAGCTGCCAGCTGGACACTCAATCCTCTTGTAGCCCCCCACCCCATCAGCAACCCATGCTCATTCCCGAACACGGGTTGCCAGCATGGCAGGAGGTAAAGCGCGCGGCGCTTTAGCCCTCCAAACCAGTGGGCCAATCTTAGCACATTCAATTCTAACAGGCTTGCAATTCTCAAAGATGACTGGACTAATCACAGTTTGATCCTTTAGTTGCTCTGAGATAGACCCCAGTACACATCTGAAGAAGATACATTTATGCAATACTCTGGGATGGACCCCAATACACATCTGAAGAAAATACATTATGCAACCTTCTACGGTTTGACAGCAATACACAATTAAAATGTCTATACACAACACAGATGCGTGTATCTTTCGGACATTCTAGAATTAATCTGGCCACACGGTTATGGCCAATGTTTGCAAATTATCACAAGAAGAGTTATTGTAAAGGATGTCCACACTGTCCAACAAGGAACAATGTGTGTTCTAATAATCTTTACCTTTGGTTCTAGTAATTTTTAAAGTTATGTAGTAAGCCAACTTTTACTCCTACTTTTATTAAAAACTTTGGTGCATGAATATTTACTGTACCACTAGGGTCCATTCAGTAGCCCAGGTACTTGACTGCCATCTACCTGCTCAACAAGACTTCCATCAGTCTGAACAGTTATCTGGGCCACCAACATAATTCTTAATTTGGCCATAGATACAAAAACATTTTTTGGTGGGGAGGTGGTTTGTTTGAATTTAGCTTCAACTTTAAATGTACAAAGCAGTTTGTCTGTCAAAGCCTTTTCTGCAATTAGACCGAGCTGAACCATAGCTTATAGTATCATTCGCACAGACATGGTTAGCTAGGTCTCTAATGCCATCACCGACCCTTTTAGAAACAGAATAAATAAAATGTGTCCCAGACAGATCCCTGGGGAACCCCCTGCATATCCCCAATTCCAAGGAACCCCTTCCATTCACATAAGACTTGTGTGACCGCAAAGTTAACTAGAAAACTACTTTGTAACTCCAATAACCACACCAACACCAGCCTTCTCAGCAAATATGATCCACTGTGTTGAAGTTCTTGGACAGTTCAACAAATATGGCCCCCGTATAGGGACCTGCCCCTTCCCTACCTTCTTCCGTGAATAAGTAACTATCAGTTTGCCATTTACCACTGCGAATACTGAGCCCTCTGAATCTGCGATCAGTCAGATACACCTATGCTAAGCCATTCTACCCCTATTTAGTCTGCCTCTCTAACAATCTGCACTTAATCACTGCACATTAATGGAACCTACTCAATCTGTATTTGTATTTGATCGTTAGCCATATTGTTTTTACTGTATCACTTGCTCGTTTCCCCCATCCCCCCTCCCCCAGGACGCACAAGGAAGCGAGCCGTGCTGCTCAGTGTGCCTTCCTGGTGAAACTTTTCAAATAAATAAAAATATTCTGAACCTAGCTAAGTCCCAGTATGGAACACACTGCTTGGCAGACTATGACACCTATCAATTACATTTTTTTTTTTTTTTTTTTATTTTAAACAAAGTACTTAAGTCCTTTTTACATTTTCCCTCCTTACAGCTCAAGATTGTATCCCAGGTGGATGAACAACTCTGGAGTTTAAAAATTAAAGCAGAAAGGACTCCGCACTCATTGTCAAACAACATGTGCATATACCACCAGATTTCTTCTGTAAAAGATCTATTGTGGTGAAAACAAGCAATATATCCTGGTGTAGCCTGAGGAGACTACCCATAGACCATTTCGCACTCAAACAGTGCTTTGTCAAAGTACTCAGTACGAGTGTGAAACGTTGGTGTGTGGTAGTCTATATAGAAGAAATCTGGTGGTATATGTACATGTTGTGTTTGACAATGAGTGCGGAGTCCTTTCTGCTTTGATTGAATCTTTCTGGGACTTTACAAGCACCATTCTCCTAGTAGCGACCCTTTTTTTCACCTTCACTCTGGAGTTTATTTACTTATTTAGTTTTTGTTTACCGGGTAAGTGCACTAGACGAAACACTGCCTAGGCACGACCCAGGCGAGTTACATACAGAGGAAATAGCAACTCAGGAGACTACATTACATGATTTTGTGCAAGGATCATAAACTAGAATAATTATTTCAGGCGTTTCAGCAGTGCAGAGGAAAAGCAGTCACAGACGGGGAAACAAAATTGGGAGAAATCATACAGTACATGTTTAGTGCAAGGATTAGCAAAACTTGAAACACTGACAGTGGAAGCAATTTCAAAGATCTATCAGTTCTTAAACACACATTGTTTTGGGGCGGGACTAAACACAATGAAGAAATGTGAAGAGGAAGCAGAATACACCCAACTAATATAGAGTGGAATAAGGTCTGGGAGGGAACATTCAAAACCACATCAGCACAACACACAAAATCAAACATTTGCTTTAATTTTCTTCCTTCGAATTACTTTGACCAGGTTATAAACCCAGCAACTTATCTGGAATGGATATCGTTAACTGCAGGTACTGCAGAACACTTTTCAGAAGGGCAGTTTTACAGGATTAAGGATACTGTCGTACATGCTGGGCCACTGGAGATCTAAGGGCTCAGCTCCAGACAGCATGGGCAGAGACTGCGCACCTCAAATTGCACATTCAAGAGGGAATACATTATAAGAACCACCCGCCATTTCCCCAACATCCAACAGAAGGACCTCGACCACAGAGGGTAGTTGGTCCGGGAGGTTGGCAGGTGGTTAGGAGGGGCAAATCGGGTGCCCCATCACTCGGTGCTTTCCAACATATCACCTCCTCCACAAACCATATAAAAACCTACAAACAGGTATCTGCCTCCATCTCCGAAATCAAACAAAGGGGCAGAAGATACTGCAGAGCAGGACACTGCAGCACAGGATCTAGCATAACAAAATTCGACCAAAACAGGAACCAAAACAAAAAAAGCAAAAAGGAAATCCAAAAAACTTCTGATCATAGGAGACTCCATGATTAGGGGAGTTGATACCCATCTCCAGCCAGGGTAATGGTCAGATGTCTCCCAGGTACATCAGCATGGAGACTCACTGACCACATTGCTAAAATTGTTCAGGAAGCAGGAGAAAACACTGACGTCCTGGTACACATAGGAACTAAATCTCACCACCTGGTCAGTTGTGGAGACCAAGAAATACCTGAACAGGCTAGGTGACAAACTATCATCCATTTCGTCCAGCATCTCCTTCTCTGAAATCCTGCCAGTCTGGGAGAGGGGGACAGATGGACGGAAGGTCAGAGAAGGGGAGATAGGGGAGCTAAACATGTGGCTCAAGGGCTGGTGCCAGGAAAAGGGAAACAAATTTGTAGGGAACTGGCAACAGTTTTGGGAGCGACAGTCTTTTTTTTTTTTTAAAATTTCCCTGCCAGAGCCGCCCCTTCAGGAGTCGCCAATGAAACCCATCCCTGCCACAGACTTACCTGCTGCTTAGGTCCCTCATCCCACCGCGGATTACCCCCGGGCAGGGTTCGGGGTGGGGCGGAACACCCCTATACTTTGCATCTTTATCAGCTCCCAGAGACAGTAGCAGTCGGTGGCATATCAGGACTGGGCTCGGCGCTCTGTCTACCCAGATCTGGAGGGTGATTTTCCCTTTTTCTGTGGGACGCTGTGTGGCAGAGCATCAAGGCACACACACCGACGCCTGCAACATCCCTCCCATTCCTTCCATGAAGGAGCTGCCCCAGAGCTGAGTGGCCCCAGACCTTCGCCCCTGACCAATCGTGCCCAGTGACTCTGCGTGCTGTCGCGCCCCCAGCCTCCGCTAGGGGTCACCGCTGGTCTACCAGGGAAGCCCTCCCTCCCCGGAAGGTGAGCTGTCGGCTTCCAACCTTCCTCCCCTGGCCAACCTACAGCAGCCCGAATTTGCTCCCGAACCCAGGTTGCCAGCGTGGTGCGAGGAGTGGCGTCCAGCACCTCAACCCTCAGCGCCACCGGGCCGGCGCAAAAGTTCTTTAAATTTGATGGACTGCATCAGACTCCCCCCTTAGTCAGTGCATTAGGGCAGAAGTTTGACGTCTTTGCAGAATATTTAAACTAGCAAATGGGGGGGTGCAGCACCCCATACGTCGAATAGGAAGCACACCCCTCCCCCTCAGCTAGTGGTCAAACAGGAGTTCAGCATGTTTGTAGTTCATTTGCATCACCAGCTAAGGAAAAAGGTCTGGCTCCCCAAACAACGCGCAGGGGAAATGCCAGACCTCACCCAACAACTAACACACCAAAATCTGGCCAATGTAAAATCATGTACACAAATGCTCGTAGTCTGGGAAACAAGATCCCAGACCTGAAGGCAATAATGACAGAGACTAAACTGGACATAGTAGCCATTTGGGAGACATGGTTTACCAGTAACCACACTTGGGAGACTTCAGTACCTGGCTATATATTGTTCAGAAGAGACAGAGGTGCAAAATGGGGGGGTGGAGTGGCTCTTTATGTCACTGAAAATATCAAAGCTACAGAAATTCAGAATACACATAAGGAGCCAGATAAACTGTGGGTCACCCTGGAAACAGGAAATGGGACAGCCATACAAACTGGGGTTGTGTACAGGCCTCCAGACCGGGGGAGGACACAGACACAATACTGTTAGAAGATATACAAAACATGACAGCTAAAGGGGAGGTTCTGATAATGGGTGACTTCAACATGCCAGGTACAGACTGGTCAATACCAGCAGGAACATCTGCCAGAACTAAACACATGGTGGATTCCCTCGGGGGGCCTCAAACAACTAGTACAACAACCCACAAGAGAGAGGGCTATCCTAGATCTAGTACCGACAAACAGGGAAAGTATCACAGATCTCCAGGTAGAAGGTCACCTGGGGGCCAGTGACCATCACATGGTATGGTTCAATTTGGCCACTAGAACTAAATCATCCCATTCCAAGGCAAAAATATGGGACCTCAGAGGGGCCAACTTTGGTAAGATGGCCAACAGAGTTAAGTTAGCCCTGGCAAAAAGAAATACAAGTGAGGGGGTAAAGGCAAAGTGGTCAAGCATTAAGGATGCAATACTGGAAGCAGCATCCCACTGTGTTAGAGAGAAAAGGAAGTACAAAAGAAGGAAACCACTTTGGTTCTCAAAAAAAGTAGCAGAAAAGGTCAGAGCCAAAAGGATGGCCTTCAGGAAACATAAGGGAATGCGCAGGATGAAGATAGGGAGGCATACCAAACTTCCCTAAGGGAAGCAAGGAAGGCAGTAAGGCAGGCAAGGCCCAAACCAAGGAAACATTAGCACGAAAAGTAAAAGCAGATGACAAGACTTTCTATAGATACATTAGTGAAAGGCGAAAGTCCAGAGGGGGTATTGCTAAGATCAAAGGGGATAAGGGGGCATGTGAGGAGGAGGATCATGTAAAAGCATCTATCCTAAATAGATATTTCTGCT
The DNA here is from genome assembly GCA_016271365.2 of Neoceratodus forsteri. Lineage (NCBI taxonomy): Eukaryota > Metazoa > Chordata > Ceratodontiformes > Ceratodontidae > Neoceratodus > Neoceratodus forsteri. The sequence continues at coordinate 624,393,970 of CM057449.1, forward strand.
CAGTATTTACTGAAGAGAAGGTAGGCAGGGCCCACAGCCCAGCACCATGGACATGGGGGAGAAGGTGCACTAGTCCCTTCACAAAAGAAAGGGTCCCACAAGAGCTCGATAAGCTCAGGGTGGACAAGGCAATGGGACCTGATGGCATACATCCCAGGGTATTAAAGGAGCTAAGGGTGGAACTAGCAGAGCCATTGTCAAAACTGTTTAGTGAGTCTCTGTGCACAGGCGAGGTCCCAGAAGGCTGCTGAAAGGCTCATGTGATCCCGCTCCACAAGAGTGGTAGCAGGGAGGAGGTAGGGAACTACAGACCAGTCAGTCTTACCTCGGTAGTGGGCAAGATTATGGAGGAACTCCTTAAGGAAAGGATAGTGCAACACCTGGAATCCATAGGAGCACAGGATCCAAGACAGTATGGGTTTACAAAAGGAAGGTCCTGTCAAACTAATCTCATAGATTTCTTTGACTGGATAACCAGAGTGGTAGATCAAGGAGGGGAGCAGTTGGTCACCTACCTTGACTTTAAAGCTTGATACTATTCCACATAGAAGATTGATTAATACGCTGGGTAGACTCGGGGTGGGTCAGAAGTTGGTCAACTGGGTGGCAAACTGGTTGATGGGCAGAAAACAGAGAGTGGTGGTTAACGGTATACAGTCAGAAGAGATGCAAGTCACAAGTGGGGTACCTCAGGTATCAGTCCTGGGGCCAGTCCTCTTCAATATCTTCATCAGTGACATTGCAGAAGGACTGAAGGGTAAGGTTTGTCTGTCTGCAGATGACACCAAGATCTGCAACAGAGTAGATGATCCAGATGGGGTGGGCAGAATGAGAAGAGATCTGCATAAACTAGCAAAATGGTCGAAAGAGTGGCGACTGGAGTTTAATGCAGAGAAGTGCAAGATCATGCACATAAGGAAGAGAAACACTGAAGCCACCTATAGGCTGGGAGGGGAGTTGCTGGCAGTCACAAGGGAAGAAAGACTTGGGCATCATCATCACAGATGACCTGAAATCATCCAAGCAGACCACTAAAGCAATAGGTAAGGCTAGGGGAATGTTGGGTTATATTAGTAGGGGGTATCAAGTCGGAAGAGGGAGATAATAATCCCTCTTTACAAGACACTGGTTAGGCCCCATCTGGAGTACTGCGTGCAGTACTGGAAGCCACACCTTCACAAGGACATTAACCAAATTGAGGCAGTCCAGAGAAGGGCAACTAAAATGGTGCAGGGACTGCATCAGAAAACATACGAGGACAGATTAACGGAGCTCAATATGTATACCCTAGAGCAAAGGAGGGAGAGAGGTGATACGATCGAAACATTCAAAACACCTCAAGGGCATTAACAAGGTGAAAGAGTCAAACATGTTTCAATATAAGAAAAACAGCAGTTTTTTCACAGAAAGGGTGGTGGATGCGTGGAATGGCCTACCTCAGGAAGTGGTGGATATGAACACAGTGCAGGGCTTCAAACAGGCATGGGATAGGTATAAGAGAGCAATACAGACGAGTATGAATAGTTAGGCCATTGACAGAGCAAAGGCCAGTGGCACATTCATAAGGTAGAAAAAGAAATGGGCAGACTAGATGGGACTTCCAGTCCTTATCTGCCGTCAACTTCTATGTTTCTATGAATTCTCATGGAAAATCAAAACACGATTCTTTCTTACTCCAAACATTCAAGCCCAGCAGGACAATGGGAGCTCCCCAGGGTGTTAGAGAAACTGTGGAGAAGGAAAGGCGAGATATGAATGTGTCTTATCAATGTCCAATCAGACAAATTCCTAAGTGATGGCGGACAAAATAAAAGCTCTGTTCCAGATAAGTGCCCCCTCTGGGCCCACAACACGTGGTGCTGGGTTTTCCACCGAAAGAGGTTAAGGGGGCCAACACTGAATACAGGGTTTTAAATAACTGATTAGCAGTTTTTTTCTTGGGACAATGCTAACTGTACAGAAAGTATTTATATAGGTTTTGTAGAAGTGTTATGTTTGTTAAACACAGTGAGGTAGGTGCTATGCATTTGCACAATGTTTTAGCACTTTAATGAGCAAAACGCTAATCAATTTTTGGAGTTAAATAAATCCCTGAAATACCTACAGAATATATCCATGGTGGCGATAGGGAAAGCAATAATAAGGAGATGGCTCAGCCCAGAGCCGACACAAGACTGGGAAACAGTAGTAAATGAAATTCAGGAGATGGAGCGAATGACATATCAAACACAAGATAGGACAGAAACATTTCTAGAGAGATGGACAAAGTGCGTAATGGAACAAGAATAAGAGAAGTACACAAGGAACCCTGATAGGAGACCCTGGACCGAAAGAGGGGGTACAGAAATAGAGGAGTGGGAATACGTTAAGAGATACACTACAAACTGGTGAGCTCCTCAACCCCCCCCCCCAGTAGGGGTAAGGGTTAACCACTCAAAGTAAACACCACAACAAAAGCAGACAAGACTAGTAAATATCACACAGCTCCAGTAAAAGTAGAAATGTTAACGTTAACTATAAACTGACTGAGAAACATCCACTACAATAAGGCATAACAGAATGGTAATATCTCTTTATATATTGCTCATAACAGAACAATGCAAAACATGAGAGCACAAGCAAGAAAAGTAAGAAAATGCTATGAAATGAAAAGAATTGAAATGTACTGTAAAGAGATGCAAAATTCTAACATATAATGCAATGGAGATTGAAAAATAAAGTACCAATACATATGAAAAAAGAAACTGACAGCTGATACAACAGTGCAAGACCCCCCAGAAGCAATGATCTTAGCCAGACAGAATGTACCACCACACAGCAACATATGAAATACTGACAGTGATAGTGCTTTAGATTTGGCAGGGACATACTAAGTAGGTGCGCCAGGGATTAGGGTACATGTACATCTGTCAGTGCCCAAGAGGGAGGCACAGGGCTCATTTTTAAACACCCGGTGTGATTTTGGAGTGCCTTACAGATGAGGGCAAGGTGTTCCAAATCTTGGGGGCAGACGCAGTGAAGGCCTGTTCACCCATTTTTATAGCATAGCTAGGTATAAAAAAGGAGGACTTTTCTGCTGATCCCTGTGGGTAGGCCTGTGTTGCTTGATTTAACATACAGGCCAGTGACTCTGGTGCATCAGTTCTAATAACTGAATCTATCGTACATGCTGTTGTGTATATGCGATAGGAGGTAGGAGAGAGCCAGCCCAGACTACAGTACAGTATACAGTACATCTGTGTGTCTGTCTGGGTACCGACAAGGAAAAGCGGCAGATATCATTGAAGCAAGTGTCCCATTTTTGCAGTACTCCTTTGTTGGCATCATGGAATGCTGCTATGCCAGCGGTTAGGCTAGGTCTAAGAACCCCCTAAGCAAAGGCCAGTTTAGCAGCAGAGTTTAGAGAGGAACAGATTTAACAGGCCAGTCCCAACTTTGCATTTAAAGCTTTGCAAGTAGTAGCTATGTACAGATTAAAATCAAGCGAGGGGTCAACCACTTCCAGCAGAGGTGCCACAGGACCTGGGACTGACAGTGCCGATGTATTTGCTTTGATGCTAGGTGCAGAGCCGAATAGCATGGCCACTGTTTTCTTGGCATTCAGTATTAGTTTGATGTGTGTTAGCCAAGTATGTAGACAAACAAACTCCGTCTTTAGTATTGTTTTGTTTTGTTTCTTTTTTGTAGGTTTTTCTCTCCCATATCCCCCCCCCCCCAGGGGCCCTGGCACACGGTCGTGTGTGTGGAGGCGCACACTGGAAGCCAGCTCAGCCTCTTCCGCTCAAGACTGAGGACCCCGCCACCTCCGTTATCCCACTGGACCTCCACCTGATGTGGATGGGACTACAGGAGGGGCAACAACCCACCACCCCGGGGAGAGCAGCCTGAAAGCTCATTCAATCCCGCTCCTCCCTCCCAGGCCAGCACCCTGACGACCAGAGGTCATTCCTGAACCCAGATCGCCAGCATAGAGCAAGGTAAGGCATCCAGCGGCTCAACCCTCAGCGCCACCAGGCTGGCTCTTTAGTATGGAATTTATAGTGGTTATGTCTTTGGCACTTGTGTACAGAACCATGTCATCTGCATACAAGATAGTGGAGGAGGACCCAGACATCACTGACATTTTGTTTATAAACAACAAGAGGAGCAGAGGTCCGAGGGTGGTTCCTTGAGGCACCCCAATGCTCATCCTGTTGTACCCCTGCAAGCATGAACTGTTTCTATTGTATCCCCCTCTCTGTTTTGTCCTCTAGAGAGCACACTGAGACTCTCCAATCTTTCCTCACAGGACCTACTCGACTGTCCCTGGTCATTTTCACTTCTTTTCAGGGCTGCAGTGGGCGTAGCCTTGCAGACCTCGTGATGAGAAAAGGACTCACCGCGTTCCTACTGACAGTACAACATGTTGGGAGTTGCAGCACAGTCCCCTCCATGTCCGTGGAGCACTCCACTTGTTGTCTACAGTCTGCACTATTTTTACTGTAAAAATTGGCAGGCATCCTGATCGCGATACTGGGGGATCAAGCACTCCAATGTCACTCTTCTGTTTCTGGGTGTGTGTGTGTGTGGCGGGTGCTGAGAGGGAAGGTCAGGTGGGGGATATTTATAATTTAAAAGAAATTAAGTGGTCACGGCAGAATACGCCACACACTGCCACGACTCAGATGGCCGCCACACTCTACTGTGCATGCGTGACTACAAGCACATGTGCAGTAAAGTATGGTTGCCATCATGGTCACAGCAGAGTGTGGCGTGTTCCGCCATGACCAATGTTTTTTCTTCTTTTAAATTTTAGATATTTCCCTACCTGACCCTCCATCTCAGTCCCACCCCTCTGCAAAAACATAAGAGTGACATTGGGGGAGCCCAAACTCCTCGTTTTTGTTGGGTCCCCCCCCCTTCCCCAACACATTTTAAACCTAAAAAAACACATCGAATTTTTTGCGCTGCCACTGTACTCCCACCCAACCCCAGCCCTTACTTTTCCATCAGGGTCAAACACCCTAATCCTGTCTGGACCACAGACACGTCTTCACTTTTCAAAGCCAGAGAACTGAAGAAACAGGTATGCAGTTTAATGTATTTCAATGGAGTTTTGAACTTAGTGACATAACTCACGCATTTTTGTATATTTTTGGCCCAGATTTTCCAACATGTCTTCTTTGGGACCCTACCTCAAACAACTGAACTGTCATTAAGCAGATCTGTTCCAAAAGGTAATTTTGCTGTCCCTGGGCAAAATCACCTTTTGGGCAGAAGCTGAAAATATCCTCTGCCCTTGTTCATAAGGTGGGGTCATAAGGCGGCTATGTAGAAAATTTGGTGTAAATATATTAAAAAAGCAACAAAGCTATGAGCTTACTTTGAATTTTGCGAACGTGGGCTTGTAACTTTGGTAATTTTCAATATTTTTAACCCCAAATTTACAACACAGCCATATCTTTACAGCACCTCATGAATGTAACAGCTGTCATTTTTCAAACTCTGACCAAATGTGTGTTTTTGTTTTACATCCTGAAAAGCGATTTTTGGTCCCTGCATGAAATCACCTTTTGGGCAGGAGTTGAACATTTTCTCTGCCCTTGTTTAAGAGGCAGAGTTATTAACAAGGCTATGTTCTCAATTTGGTGTAAAAATATTTAAAAACTAAAAAGTTATAAGGCTATGCTGAATTTTGGAAACACAGGCTCATAAGTTTGGTAATACTCAATATTTTTAACCCAAATTTTCAACATAGCAATTTCTTTACAGCACTTCATGAATGGGGACAGCTGTCACTTTTCAACTCCTGCCCAAAATGCATTTCTTCGTCCCAAAAGTTGATTTAGGAGTCCCTACATGAAATCACCTTTTGGGCAACAGCTGAACATTTGCTCTGCCCTTCTTCGAGGCAGGGTCATAAAAAGGCTATGTTCTCCGTTTGGTGTACAATTATTACAAAACATATTTAGGCACCTACGTTACATTTTGCTAATAAAGGCTCATAGCTTTGGTAATTTTGAATATATGCACACCAAATTCTTCATCTGCAGCCCTATCGGCTCTGGCTAGAGTTTGTTTCTATATTGTTTCCAGTGCATCTCTGTCCTTCCCCAACTGTTAGCTCCAGAACTGCACACAATACTCTAGGTGTGGATGACCCAGTGACCTGCATGCACAGTAGCAATATTACTTCCCTTGTGACTAGTGAAGCCCCCCTCTATGCATTCAAATATCTCTATTTTCTTTCCAATACACGTTTCTATATAGGGGAAGAGGTTTTAGACTACTGCTTATCACCTTTTCTCTTCGAGTGCTCCACTCCTACCACACTGATGCAATAATCCCCATGTCAATTCTTGCTTCCAATGTGCAGTACCTTACATTTCTTAACATGGCATTTCAACTGCCAAATACTAGCTCACTTCTCCAGCACCTCTGCATGCTAATTCCCGCCCCACTGTTCACTCTTTTACAGTCTTGTGTCGTCTGCAAACAGACTCCGTCAATTTCCCCTGCAACTTCAGCAGCCCCATGACAGAACCGAGGCACACCACTAGGACATCTGAGAATTCTGCATTCAGAACCACTCTATATCCTGTCAACCAATTTCCTATCCACCTAGTTAACCCTTCCCCTAGTCCTAGGATAAGGTCTTCACTAGTCTCCTACATGGCACTTAAAAGTCTTACTTGAAATGCAGGTATAGGACATTGACAGTCTGAAATCATACGCAGATGCCAGCAGAAGGTGGCCATTTGGTCTATCTAGCCTGCTCGTATTGCAGGGTCCACAGCTTGATCTACTGCCCCTGCCCCCCTCCCCACTCCTCCAATCCTCCCTACCTATGATCTTTTCCATCCCCCTATGTCTATCCCAGCCTCTCCTTGAAGCTGCTCACCGTATACAATGAAACAACCGCTTCTGGCAGTGCATTTCAAGTGTCCACCACACTTCTGTGAGGAAGAGCTTCCTGATCTCCCTCCTAAACCTCCCCCGGCCCCAGCTTAAGACTGTGCCCTCTTGTGTTATGGTTGCCACTCAGCTTAAAGAGACCCTCCTTATCCACTTTATATATCCCTTTCAAGTACTTGAAGATCCCAATAATGTCCCCTCTCCTGTCCTCCAGGGAGTACATGTTCAGTGCCCTCTCTCCTCGTATGCCTTACCCTGCTGACCGGATATCATCTTTGTAGCCCTCCTCTAGACCTTCTCCAGCAGGTTAATTTCCTTTTTTGAGGTATGGGCACCAGTACTGAACTCCATACTCTAGATCCAGTATATAATCCAGGTATAGGCATTTTGGGAACCACTTATACAGCCTGCACCTGAGACAATGCCAAGAAGCAGGGTCTCTTGGTACTTTTGCCTCTCAGGGGCCTGGACCTCCCAAAATAAAAAAAAAATAAAATAAAACTTGGGGTCTCTGACCAAACTGTGGAGTCCAGCACCTGAAGCTGTTTTGGGGCATCCCACTACAGTGTGGCTGAGCAGACAGCAGCTTGTGCATCCTGAGAAGCTAGCAGTATATTCCAAGGACCCTCAACAGTAACAGATGTGGGCCCTTATGGGCTTTCAGCAGGTCAATGATACAGGGCATCATGTCCTCAAAAGCCCTGTGAGAACAATATGGGACTTTAAGTAAGCCTTGACAAATTTCTGTTTAGCTAGGGAATCACTGAATACCCTGGGTAGTAAAGCAGATAGGGAACCCCTGTAAAATTAACTTACATCAGACAGTTAAACTGACTGCAGTGGGCACCGAGGCTAAGAGGGGACCACAATAAAGGCAGTGAGGGAGGACAGCCTAGCTAGTGCTCCCTCTATACTGAAAACCGGTAGCACTAATGTGGGTAAAAAGTTTGAGATTCAAAAAGAAGCAGAGAAAAGAGGTGAGGGGGAAGGCTCTCAGGGTCTGTAAGCAATAGTAAAAGTGAGAAAGTATGAAGAATAGGAAAGAACACAGATGTATGATCCCAAAACAGGAAGAGAGGACCCAAAGCTAGTTGGAAGGAGTATGCCTTAATGCCAGAAGTCTGAGCAATAAAATCAGTGAGCGCCAGGCACTGGTGACAGACCCCAAGGCAGACCTCGTAGCCATCATAGACAGACAGTAGAATGACTGGGCAAGTCAGTCCAAGGTTACACAATGTTTAAACAGGACAGAAGGAAAGGCAAAGGGTGTTGGGGGGGGTAGATGTAGCCCTATATGTCAGAGAGGGCATAGAGGCTGTGGAGATACTTCAGGGGAATCCGTCACTGTGGGTTCACCTCGGGGCACCCTCAGGCAAGAAAATACCAGTAGGAGTGATCTAAAGACCATCAGGACAAGGGGAAGAGAGAGACAGGGAGCTTGGGAAAGACCTGGCAAGGGAAGTGAAGGTGAAGTGGGGGGGTGTGATCTAAACCTGCTGGACATCGACTGGGACATTCCATTGGTCAGCTGCACTAGTAGTCAGTCCCAGATGGATACACTGCAGGACTGCCTGCTGAGACAGCTGGTTAAGGAGCCCACCAGATAGGTAGCCATTCTCGATCTGGTGCTCACCAAGACTGAGAAGGTGAGTGCAGTGTGGGAAGAGGAACCACTGGGGTCCACCACAATAACTCAATCTGGTTCAGGCTGGCCCCTGGGACCAGAGTGCCCCTATCAAAAACTGAAGTCTTTGATTTCAGAAGAGCAGACTTCCACCGGATGAGGAAACCGGTCCAAGACAAATTGACCAGGGTGGACAGCATTGAAAGTGCAGAGGAAAGATGGAGGCATTAACAGAACCACTCGAGGCAAAGTCATGCACAAGAATTGTTACAAAACGAAACAGGTACAAGAGACCAATATGGTGTTTGAAAACAGTCAGAGAAGCAGTGAGGGCTAAGAAAATGCTTTCACCAAGTACAGGGAAAAGCAGAGGAGGAATGGGGAAGGTACCAAATAAAAACTAGGGAAGTAAAGAGGACAGTCAGTCAGGGAGGCAAAGGTAGACATGGCACTGCATACTGCAAAGGGGGTCAAGGGTCGGGTAAACAATTTTTCATGCATCTTAAGGAAAAGGAAGCAGGAAAGTGCTATTTTTAGGCGGGGGTGCGTCTAGAGGAAGATGAAGAAAAACAGCAGTCCTTAAACTTCTCTGTCTTCACAAGGGAAGACACTGGGACCCTGCCTAAAACTGGCATCAAATGGCTATCAGGAACATTCCTGAAACGAAGCAACTAATATTTACCAAAGAAAGGGTCCAAAGCAGTAGCGGTACAACTGATATGGCGCCACCATTTGTGACGCCAGTGACCGGGTTCAGGAACAAGCCCGGGCAGCTGGAAGGCCTGCCAGGGGGAGAAGGCTTGAGCATCCTAGGGACTGCTTGCCTTCTCCGGGAGGGAGAGAGGGAAGGAGGACCGCAGACTGGTGCTTGACTGACCCCGGGTGAAGACCCGAGGTACAGTGAGCCCAGCTAGACAGAGGGGAGCCATGTGGTGGATGTCAGCGCTATGCACCATGACGTCAGGGCACACACCACAGAGCACAGAAAACCAGGTAAAAATGGCCGCGACATCTCTGGTAGACGGAGTGCTAGCCCCGATCCCCAATGCCTCCTACCTGCCACCAAACTGGCATCCCGACGAGACAGGAAAATAAGATGGGGTGTCTGAGCCCCACCTAGACCCCGCCAGTGGGCGCAAACCAAGGCTCTGTGGGGGATGAGACCGTTTGGACTTGTCAGGTAAGGAGAGCGGGGGCATACAAGCATAAGTGACTCCTGAAGAGTGGAATGCCGATGGCCAGGGGAGTATAAAGAGAAAGAGGGGGAAAAAAAAAATTAAGGTCCAGAAGGGACTTGAATCTCAAGGTAGATAAAGCCCCAGGGGTGGACGGATGCACCTAGGGTTAACAAGGAATTAGCTGCAAGAGGCTGAACCACTAGTAGGGCTCTTCAATAACTCAGTTCAGACATAGGAGCTCCAAAAGACTGGAGGGTAGTGGACATAGTCCTGTTACACCGGGAGACAAGGAGCAACCGAGGAATTACAGACCTGTCAGCCTTACATCTGTAGTGGGTAAACTGCCGGGAGTCACCAATCAAAGAGGACCTTGAGGACTATCTAGAGAGCAACAGTCCACAGGATAGTAAACAGCATGAGTTTGCTGAAGGGAGGTCTTGTCGGACCAACATAACAGTTTTCTTTGACTGGGTAAGAAAGATAATACATAAGGGCCACACTGTAGTTTTACTTTACTTGGACTTCAACAAGGCTTTCAACTCTGTGTCACACAGAAGACTACTGAAGAAGCTGGAGGACCTGGGCATGTCTAGGGATTATAGTTCAATGGGTAGGAAACCAGCTTGAGGAAGGATAGCAAAGTGTAGGGGTAAATAGGGTCAAATCGGATGAGAGGGCGGTCTTGAGTGGGGTGCCGCTGGGGTATGTCCTGGGTCCTATCCTCTTCCACACATTCATCTGCTATATTGGAGAGGGCATCCAGGGCAAGTTGCCTCTCTCCATAGACGACGCAAAGCTTGGTAGGATAGATAGCAACAAAGGGATCAGGGAGATGCAGAGGGATCTATAACAGGGCAAACAGGTGGGTCTAAGGTTTGACAGTTGAAATTTAACACCAAAAAAATGCACGGTCATACACCTGGGAGAGGGAGACAGGACAGAATACTGGATGGGAGGGGTTAATCTGAGAACTACAGCAAAGGAAAGGGACCTGGGAGTCATCATTAATGATGTCCTCAAACAATCAAGCCAGTGTACAAGGCCTACAGTAAGGCTAAAAGAATGCTGGGGTATATCGGAAGAGGTACTGACAGAAAAAAAGGAAGTACTATTACCTCTATATAGGTCACTGGTAAGGCCACATCTGGAATATTGTGCTAAATTCTGGAATCCTCGCCTAAGAAGGACAGGGGCAGGCTGGAGCCAGTGCAACAAACTGTGACCAAAAACATTCAGGGTCAACATGGTAGATCTTAGAAGATCATCTGAAGGCACTGACCATGTACTCATTGAAGACCAGGCAAGGGGGGGGGGCTAGAGATATGATACAGACCGTCAAGTTCCTGAAGGGAACAAGATGGACTGCGAGGAACTATTTAGCAGGAGTAGAGAGTCAAGGACCCAAGATCATGAGTGCAGACTGGCAGGGGGAAGGTTTAAGAGGTATGTGAGGAAGTTCTATTTTATGGAAAGTGTGGTGGAGCTATGCAACAGTCTGCCATGACCAATAATGGTTTCAAGCACTGCTGGTACCGAGCAAAAGGTCTGGTGGTTGCTCAGGTCGGCAGCAGTAGGGAGGGGAGCAGGGTGTGGACTAAGAAATAAATACCTGCATGGACAACAGGTCCTGGGGCAGACAGGGAACTCGTGGATGGATCTTTGGTATTTTTCTGCTGTCACTATGTTTCTAAATTAGTACATATTTGCACAGCATACTTATTCATGACTGCTTATGAAGCAGCAAGGGCATAATGCACCTAGAGTCCCTACAACCTAAAAATACTGTTGCTATGTAATTCAGAGGGTCCTGAGAACCTCACTATGGGGTTTAATAGAAACAATAGAACACATATATACAAATAAAAAAAAAAAAACATGCTTCTCAGGTTATCGCACAGTAGTGTCCAGCGCTTGGGAATGAGGACAGCTGATGAACTATGCTGTTTTTTTTTTTTTTTAAGTCTATTAACAGAAGTCAATAAAAAAATAAAATGTTACGTGGTATTAGGTCTAGAAGTTGCAGCACTCAGCTGTGAAACAGTGAAGGCCTGTTTTTACTACTTGATCTGCACCACTGCAAGAGTTGCAGATGAGTTGCAACAGTGCAGGTCAGGCAGTGTGAACAGCAAAGGAAGCACTGCAGACTGTTCACTGCGGTGCAAGACGATCCCGGTATTTGTGGGATTGTGTACCACTGCAGGTGTTTTTCACCGGTGTGTAAATACGCCGTTCCACCTGCAACAGAACAGCCCCATGCCGTGCCATTCTGTCCCCTTCCTATAGAGGATGCATAATGTGTATTATAACATATGCAGTATACTGCCTTATCTGTCCCTGTGATGTGCTACATATTGAGAGGACGAACGCCCTGTAAAAACACACATTCAAGAGCATATCAGGAACATTGTTAATGTAAATGTAAACAGCCCTGTTGCGATTCATTTTACAGATGCGCACAATGCAAGTCCAACAGGTTTGAAATTTATGGGACTAGAATGTGCGAAAAGTGGGGAGAGAAACAGAGTGCCTCTAGATCTAAAATAACTGCAGCTAGAAAGTGCTTGCATCTGGAGGCTACAGTTTAAAGCCTCAAGGGCTAAATGGTATTTCTGCTCTTAAACCCAATTTAGAGAGTGATGAATTCGTATTTCTAAATAACTGTACGCATTGTTTATATTGTAGAAGTTAGTATTTTATAGTTCATGTGTGCTTAACCTTTTCTTGAATACAGAATATGTCTCTGCCCGATTGTAAAACTGTTTTTTTTTTTTTTTTTTTTCCAAAAAGACGAAGCTTTACGGTTTGTCTAACCTTCCAGTAGCAAAGCCAGGACCTAATGTGGATCAGTGACAGACGTGTGGAAGGAACAAAAAAAAAAAATGCCTCTACGCTTGATGACTCCTTGTTCCTTTTGGGTAACCCCCGGAGATCTGTCCCTCATCTTTTGTCCACCCTGGGGAGATTTGGAGAGCTATCCGGTTATAAATTAAATTCTGCAAAGTTGGAAGCCCTTAAATTAAGTGGTATGCCCCCAACAGGGTTTCATACAGAATTTCCCTTTTCTTGGGCCAAGAATAATCAGATTTGTTATCTAGGAATACAGGTCCAAGTGGAAGTCTCGAAATTGTTTGAGATCAATTACAACAGATTATGGGGCATAGCACAAGACTTAGCCAGATGGTCCATACTACCCTTAGTAGTTGCTGGAAGAATAGATTCGATCAAATGAACTCACTTCCTCATTTCCTGTTTCTGTTTGCCAACCTCCCAATACCGATTCCCCTGGCATTTTGGCAGGGGATTACAGACGGATTATCCAAGTTCATATGGGGGGGGCCCCCCGCCCTCGTATTTCCAGACGAGTACTATCACTTCCACAAGATGGAGGGTGCCTTGGACTGCCCGATTTTTACTCATACCACCTGGCCTGCCAACTCCATGTGGTTCACACCTGGATCACAGGGTGCAGTTCCTCGGGCTGGCTGAACATGGAGGAGCAGGATGCTCTGGAGGTCTCTCTGTGTTCTCTGGCGTGTTCACTGTCTGCATCTCCGGTATCCTTGTTGTCCAGCAATTTGTGGACAACCCACTCTAAGAGTTCTGAAGAGGTGTAGATGGCGGGTGGCCTTGGAAAAGACCTTAGGCCCCCTCTCCACCATTCACCAGCACATGGGCCATCTCCCTCCGAGCCTGGATGGTGCATACGCTCGGTGGGAACTAAGAGGATTGATCCGCTTTTCACAGTTGATGGAACAAGCCACTTGTCTTACTTCTGCCCAGCTTAAAGAGACATTTGGCTTGCAAGATTCGGATTTTCATAGCTATTTGCAGATACGCCACTTCATTAACACTCTGGCCAACATGAAGGAACTCACACGTCAACTGAATCGCTGGGAAAATTTTGTATAGCTGGTACAACATTCTAAAGATACAGTGAGGTGGACTTCACAGTTATATACATTAATAGGCCCTGGGGAACCACTTCCCCTTAAGACAATAATGTTGGCTTGGGAAAGAGATGTCAGAATACCTCAGATGAGCTGTGACTTAAGAGGCTAAAACAAGGGTGGAGGGCGATTTCATCTCCCACTTGGAGGGAATTCTTTTGGAGAATTTTAGTCCGTTATTTTTTGTCCCGGTGGTGACTAAACACCACAATAATACCAACACAGGCCTATGCTGGAGAGGGTGTGGTTCAGTGGGTACACATTGTCATATTTATTGGGGATGCCCAAATATTGCCCCATATTGGCGGTGTGTACAGGGGGCAGTGCAGGAAGTGCTGTCAGAGCAAATTCCAGACACCTTCACAGACTGGGTTCTGGGTTTCCCAACCATTGTGAACCTACCTCCAACCAAACGTAAACTGGCCCTGGCTCTTATAGCTGCAGCCCTAAAAGGCCTTCCGGTGCACTGGTTGCGCTGAGAGTCTCCGAAACTGGAGCAATGGGTTTCCAGAGTTCATAACATCATGGACATGGAGTCCATCACGGCCAGACTGCATTTGAGAGAGGAAAAGTTCAAGGTGATATGGAACCCATAGATTGCCTGGGAGGTGGCTCGCCCCAAAGCTTCTGTGGACCCATAAAACAAAAACAAAAATAGACCAAGAGAAGGGTTTCCCTTAGTTCTATCATCCAATAAATTATAGAGTTAAAGACAAAATCTGCTTATCTCGCTTTTCTTCCCTCCCCTCTTCTCCCTCTTATATCTAAACTTCATTTTTTTTAAGTAACTAATGTTTGATATACTCCCACATGGCTCAGTGAATACATATACTCTCCCTTGTTGTGATTCTTTAATTTTCTTTTCCTTTATATATAGAATTTTTTCCTGAGAACAGAATGGAATTTTAGCAACAATTCATATTGCTTAAATTTAGAAATGACTTGTGCAGAAAGGTTTTATCCCCCTTCTGAACTAAGTTGGCTATCTTTTCCTCGGTTTGGGCCTTTGCTGTTCTGACTGCCTTTCCTGCTTCCTTTTGCTTCAACTGATACAATTCTCTGTCCTACTCCTTCTGTGATTCCTTGTACTTAGTGAATGCTCTCTTTTTCTCCCTAACCTTCCCTGCCACCTCCTTTGAGAACCATAGTGGTTTCTTACATAGTTTTGTTTTATTTGCTTCACACAAAGGCTTGTTGCCTCTGTGATGGCAGTTTTGATTATTCCCCATTGTTCTTCCACCCCCCTCCTTCCTGCCCATTTGCTAGTGCAATCCTTAGGCACTCACCTATTTTGGCAAAGTCTGCCCTCCTGAAGTACAGTACCTTTGCCTTCGGATAGGCTTGACTCTACTGCTGTGTTTATCGTGAACCAAACTGTTCGATGGTCACTAGTTCCCAGATGGCTACCCACTTCTAAATCTGTGATCCTCTCACCATCTCCATTTGAAAGTACCAGGTCTTAGATTGCTCCCTCTCAAGTGGGTTCCGATACTAGTTGTCTAAGACATGTTGCCTATAAGGCATCTTAGGGTTTTATTTAACTCCAAAAATTGATTAGCGTTTTGCTCATAAAAGTGCTAAAACATTGTGAAAATGCATAGCACTTGCCTTACTGTGTTTAACAAACATAACACTTCTAGAAAACCTATATAAATACTTTCTGTACAGTTAACATTGTCCCAAGAAAAAACTGCTAATTATTTAAAACCCTGCATCTAAAATGACCCCACTCTTAGAAGTGGCTGTTGCAAATGCCAACAATACAACTATTAAGAATTGTAAAAAAAAAAAAAAGCTACAAAAAAATAGACCAATCGGTACGACAAAAACTATTTTATCTACAGTCAAGACATCATGAGGAGGGACCCAAGGCCTCCAAAAATTTAGCAAGAAAATTAAGAGCACAGAGAACCAGAGCAAACATAATCAGCATGGTAGATCCTAAAACAGGGAGATTAGCAAAAAGAACCCAGGAAATTGACTTATTCTACAGCGGTTTTACCACGAGTTGTACACTAAAAAGGAGGAAATTCCATCGGCCCAGTGGCACTGAGGGTTGAGGCGCTGGACGCCACACCTCGCGTCACACTAGCGACCCGGGTTCGGGAATGAGCCCGGACCGCCAGGGGTTGGCAGGGGACAGAGAGGACTGAGCATCTGTTGGACTGCTCTCTCTCGGTGTGGGATCCAGGAGTAGCCCGGTGCAGCAGTTGCCCCCGCTGGAGACCGGCAGCACTGCTACACACTCGGGCTCTTGCAGTGTGACGCTGACAGTTGCCTCCGGATGAGGTGGGAGCACTTCCATTGCGGGCTGTGGCACTGCACGCCCCACGCCGGGGCAACCAGAACATGGAAAAAAACCGACACCAAGGATCAGGCAATGGCACCTATCCCCCATGCCCTACACCGGGGTCTCCTCAAGCGGCCTTCAATTTCCAGGATCCGCTCCTCGTACCGATGTAAGAGTCTGACTTGTAAGTGCACCCAGGTAGGAGGGGACGACCCACCCCGGAAAGGGTTATTATGGGGTGCTGAGCATCGGGAAAGAGAGGCTTAGCTCAAGGATCCTCTGCAGGCCGATAAGGTAAGCTGCTTGACAGAGGACCTTGGGGCCGTGATCGGAGGGAAAAAGAACTGGGGAGAAAAAAAAAAAAGAAAGGAGGAGGAAATTCCCCTAGACAACATCACATAATATTTACAGAGTTTACCAATATCACGAATCAGCCCACTACAGGCTGAAGCCTTGCTAGCGCCAATCAGAGAGGAAGAACTACTCCAAGTTCTAAAAAAAAAAAAAAGCTCAGACCCTGAAGGCACCAGGTCCAGATGGATTTAGTATAACATTCAAAAAGCTGCTACTACCCATATTACTCCCGGCCTTACATGCGATCCAGGAGGGAGAACCCCCCCCCCAACCTACATGGCAATATGCCACCATACCAGCCATACTTAAACCCCATAAAGATGTTAAAACACCCCTCCTCATTTTTGCCACATTTCAATGCAAAATTACAATTACAAAATGTCCATGTCAGCCATGGCCTCTAGAATAGACCATTTAGTACCAGCCATTACTGACCCTGATCAAGTGGGCTTTATTAAGGGCAGACAGGCTCACGATACCATAAGGTGTGCACATTTCTTAGAAGATTATTCCATAGAGAAACAAATCCCTTTAGTGCTACGGGGTTTAGATGCCGAAAAGGCATTCGACCGGGTCAGCTGGTCTTTTTTATGGCAGACTCTGGAGCACTTTGGATTCCCGGAACTTATAAAACAATTAAAAAATATTTATGCCTCCCCTAAAGCAAATGTTAAGGTGGATGGGGCACTTTCAGATACATTCCAACTCTCTAGGGGCACCCGCCAGAGATGCCCAATGTCCTCCATGTTTGCTCTATATCTCGAACCCCTGGCCATTGCCATCAGATCTTCTCAGGACAGAGGGCTTTCGGCTGGAAGGTCACCCGCACAAGATATCACTATTTGCGGACGATATTCTGCTGGCTCTCACCGAGCCTGAACAATCCATCCCAGAGATATGGAAACCGCTACAAACATTTGGTAAGCTAGCAGGATATAAAATTAGCAAATCAAAAACCAAGGTATTGACCTACAATTAGCTCCCTCCCTCCCACTTTAAAAAAGACTTCCTCTTTAAGTGGCACAGACAAGAGATGAGATACTTGGGAACAAAGCTCACAAGAAACCCCATTCATGCAGAGCTCTCAAAATGTCGAACCTTTAACCCTAAAATTGACAAATCTCTC
Source organism: Neoceratodus forsteri (assembly GCA_016271365.2). Classification (NCBI taxonomy): domain Eukaryota; kingdom Metazoa; phylum Chordata; order Ceratodontiformes; family Ceratodontidae; genus Neoceratodus; species Neoceratodus forsteri. The sequence continues at coordinate 624,411,383 of CM057449.1, forward strand.
TCATTGGTCATGTCTCCCCCTGAGCTTTTTGAGTAGGATAGATACAATTAAGCAGAATGTATTTCCCCGCATAGAAACATAGAATTTGACAGCAGGGAAGGACCACTTGGCCCACCTAGTCTGCACATTTTCCTAACTAACGGATAAGCTGCAGATCCTAGTTAACCAACAGCTTACTTCCTCCTACCCACCACTAGGACTGCCTTATGTCTGTCCCATATATTCTTGAATTCCCCCACTGTTCTTAACTCCACGGTCTCCTCAGGGAGGCTGTTCCAGGCCTCCACAAGCCTCTCCATGAAACAATACTTCCTCACATTACGTCTGAGCTGTCTCCCTCTCAGTCTTCAAATTGTGCCCCCTTGTTCTTGCACATCTCTTTTTCTGAAAGATGCTACCCTCTTGGACTTTGATTCCCTTGAGGTACTGGAAAGTTTCTATCATGTCTCCTCTCTCCCTTCTTTCCTCAAGGGTATACATATTAAGCTCCTTTAGTCTTTCTTCATACGTCTTCTGGTGCAGACCCTGCACCATTTTGGTTGCCCTCCTCTGGACAGCCTCCACTCTGTGTCTTTGCGGAGATGGGGTCTCCAGAACTGCACACAGTGCTCCAGATCGGGTCTAACCAACTGTCTGTACAGAAGGATAACTTCCTGTTTTCTACTACTGATGCTTCTCCCTATGCATCCCAGTATCCCCCCAGCCTTCCTTACCGCCTTCTCACATTGCTTGCCACCTTTAGGTCATCTGATATAAATTACCCAGAGATCCCTTTCCATTTTTACTGTTGTCAGTATCTCACCCCCCACTGTGTACTCTTCCCCTGGGTTTTTGTTTCCCAGGTGCATTACTTTGCACTTCTCGGCATTGAATCTGAGCTGCCATACATTTGACCATTCCTACATCCTTGCCAAGTCCCTTCTCATCCTTTCCACTCCATCTTGTGTATCAACCCTGTTGCAGATCTTTGTGTCGTCTGCAAAGAGACATACTTTTCCTTCCAGTTCCTCTGCAATGTCACTTATAAAGACATTAAAAAAGGACCAGTCCCAGTACTGAACCCTGCGGTACCCCGCTAGTAACCCTCCTTTCTTCAGAGTGGACTCCATTTACTACTACCCTTTGCGTCCTGTTATCTAGCCAATTTTTATCCAGGCTACCACCTTGGGACCCTCCCAGGCTGGCTACTATGTATTAATTTGTGTGGGACTGTATCAAGCGCCTTGCTAAAATCTAGGTAGGCCATGTCCACAGCCCCTCCCTGGTCTACTACTTTGGTCACCCAGTCAAAAGAAATCTATTAGATTCGTCTGACATGACCATCCCATCATGAATCCATGCTGCCTTGGGTCCTGTGCCCCACTGGCCTCTAGGTACTCAACAATTCTTTCCTTCAGAAGTGATTCCATCATTCTCCCTACCACTGAGGTCAAACTAACTAATCTGCAGTTTCCTGCCTCTGTCCTGCTCCTACTTTTGTGAAGAGGAATCACATCCGCCCTCCTCCAGTCCTCAGATACCACCCCATCCTCCCATGATTTGTTAAAGAGTAGTCAGCGGTGTCACTAGTTCTACCCTTAGTTCTTTTAGAATTCTTGGGTGAATCCCATCAGGCCCCATTGCTTTGTCCACCTTCAATTTTATTAGTTCTTTCAGAACCCTTTCTTCTGTAAAAGTACTGGTATCGACCACCATCTTCAGAGTGCTTCTCCTGTTTGGTTAAGAACCTCCCCCATCTCTTCCTTTGTGAATACTGAGCAGACATATTCGTTCAGTATCCCTGCTTTTTCACTGTCACCCTCTACCCACACTCCTTCCCCTTTATTGAGCCTCAGTATCCCTCCATTGGTCTTTCTTCACTCCCTAATGTACCTATAAAAGGTCTTATCCCCCTTCTTAACAGAGTTGGCTATCCTTTCCTCGGTTTGGGCATTTGCTATTTTGACTGTCTTCCCTGCTCTTTCTGCTTTAACTGAGAACATTCTCTGTCCTGCTCCTTCTGTATTTCCTTATATTTCCTGAATGCTACCCATTTCTCCTGAACCTTCCCTGCCACCTCTTTTGAGAACTACAGCGTTTTTTCCTTCGTTGTGTTTTGTTGATTTGCTTTACACAAAGACTTGTTGCCTCCATGATGGCTGTTTCGATTACTCCCCATTCTTACTCCACCCCTCCTTCTTGCCTGTTTGCTAGTGCTTTTCTGATGCACTCTCTCATTTTCCTAAAGTCCAACACTCTTGCTTTTGTATGGCTTGATTGTATGGCTGTGTTTATCGTGAACCACACTGTTTGGTGGTCACTTGTTCCCAGATGGCTACCCACTTCTAAATCAGAGATCCTTTCTCCGTCCCCGTTTGAGAGTACCAGGTCTAAGATTGCTCCCTCCCGAATGGGTTCAAATACTAGTTCTCTGAGGCATGCCCCTTGTACGGCATCAAGAATGACCCTGCTCTTGGATGTGCCTGCAGCTAAGGTGCTCCAGTTAACATCTGGCATATCTGGATCCCCCATCCACAATATCTCCCCTTTTTCTGCCATTCTAAGGAAGCCTATCATTTCCTTGTCCATTCCCTCCCCCTGAGATGGGGGTGTGGATACAACCCCCATGCGGATAGTGGTGCCATTTCCTGTCTCCAGGGTGACCCAGAGTGCCTCATCTGCTCCGTTTACTCTTTAGTTCTGTTGCTTTGATCCCTTCCTTTACATAGAGAGCTGCTACTCCTCCTCTTTTACCCTCCCTGTCCCTCCTGTTGATTGTGTATCCTGATATGTTGACATTCCAGTCAAGGTTCTCTGCGTACCATGTTTCTGTGACTGCCACAATATCCAAGCAACCCTCTTTCATCAAGCATATTGTTCTTTCTTCAGACACTGCCCTTCACTCTGGCTAAAACATACTTCCAGGCATGGGACAGAATGATATCCCGCTTTATTTGGAGCGGAAAGCATCCCAGAATTAGATATTCTGTTCTGCAACTGGCCAGAGAAAGAGGTGGCCTTAACCTCCCTGACCTCATAAAGTATGTGATGGCAGCACAGTTAAGGGTAGTCCTACACTGGCTAAATAAACAGTATGATGCACACTGGAAACAATTAGAAATAACCTGGGAAGACCTATACGACACTCAGGAGCTCCTTTTTGGGATGCTCCCCCCCAGTGCCAAGGGATAATGAATTATCCGAAGTTCACCAGGAAACCCTTAAAAATACGGCTTAAGGTCAGTAATGATTATTTTACATTCCCTTAAAAATTGTTCTTGGGAACACTGAAATATAATGCAAATTTGACAGCAGGTCTCTCATGCCACTGTATAGTTCAATGGCAGAGATATGGCATTTTATTCATTTTCCAGTTAGTAGGCAGAACAGGTCTCCCTTCCCTTTTTCTCCCTTCAGAAGGGATATCACTTGCCCCATAAATATTTTATTTCTTATTTACATCTTAAATCATACCTTCAGCCATATGAACGGTCACTCGCAGCCCTAAGTAAAAACTCTACCCAAATAATACAACTGTTACAAGCTCATATCAGAGGAACGACCTCGGATCACCTGATTAGTAAGATATATAAGGCAATAAATGAAAGACTGGGAGACTCGACCAACTCAATCAGGTTTAGATGGGAACAAGAACTACAGGTATCAATCAGTGAGCAAGACTGGAATGACTGCTTTACCAACTATAAAAATCTTTTTCTCACCATACTGGCGTGAATACATGTGGAAACTCCGTTCTTGTTTCTTCCGCAAACCAGCCTTGCTGGCTAGTATGGGATAATTAGGGGAGGGACAGTGTTGGAGAGAATGTGGGGTTGATAGAGCAAATCAGAGCCATGTCCTTTGGTCATGTCCTAAGCTATCCAAGTTTTGGAAGGAGATCCTCGAGGAGCTGAGTGCAATTTATGACACCACTGATTTATTCACTCCCACATTTATACTGACTTTTATTAAACCAAAAGGTCTGTGAATTGACAAAAACTTGCTGAAACAAATTTTAAAATTTATAACATCAGCCCACAAAATTAATCACTAGACAGGGGAGGTACCCAAAGACTGGAGGACAGCAGATGTAGTCCCCTTATACAAAAGTGGGAACAAAGAGGAAGCAGGGGACTACAGACCAGTCAGCCTCACCTCGGTAGTGGGGAAGATCATGGAAGCACTACTGAAGGAGAGATTGGTGGAACATGTGGTTGTCAATGGACTACAGGACCCAAGGCAGCATGGTTTCACCAGGGGGAGGTCATGTCAGACCAACCTCGTTGAATTTTTGACTGGGTGACTAGGGAGGTGGATCAGGGGAGGGCAGTGGACATGGCCTATCTGGACTTCAGCAAGGCCTTTGACACTGTGCCACATAGAAGACTATTACACAAACTGGGGAATATGGGTGTGGGCAGGACAGTAGTGTGGTGGGTAGCAGGACACAGAGGGTGGTGGTAAATGGCTGTCACTCCACAGAGGGAAGAGTGACCAGTGGGGTACCACAGGGATCAGTGCTGGGACCGGTCCTATTCAACATCTTCATCAGTGACATTAGCAGGATCTAGAAGGCAGAATTTCACTGTTATCTGACACAAAGCTCTGTAACAGAGTAGACACACCAGAGGGTGTAGACAGAATGAAGCGACCTGCAGAAACTTGAAGAATGGTCAGGGGACTGGCAGTTGAAATTCAATGCAAAGAAGTGCAAGATAATGCATATGGGGCACAAAAACCCTGGCACAATATATCAGTTGGGGGATGAGGATATAGCATGCACCAAGCAGGAAAGGGATCTTGGGGTTATCATCTCTGATGACCTCAAGGTAGGGAAACAGTGTGACAAGGCAGCAGGTAAAGCAAATAGGATGCTGGGATGTAAGGCAGGGGCATCACCAGCAGGAAAAGGGAGGTCATAATTCCGCTATACAAGACACTAGTGAGGCCCCACCTGGAGTTCAGTGTACAGTTCTGGAGACCATACCTACGTAAGGACATAGACAGGGTAGAGAAGGTTCAGAGGAGGGCAACAAAGATGGTGCATGGATTGCATCACAAGTCCTATGAAGACAGGTTGAAGGAACTGAACATGTACTCCCTGGAGGAGAGGAGGGAGAGAGGGGATATGATAGAGACATACAAGTATCTTACAGGGAGGAACAGGGTGCAGGAAAACACTATTTTTAAGCGAAAAAGATGTTCCAGGACTAGAGGGCATGGGATGAAGTTGGAGGGAGGACGATTCAGAGGAAACATGAGAAAGAATTTCTTCACAGAACGGGTGGTGGACAAGTGGAACACCCTGCCAGAGGAAGTGGTGGGGGCTGAAACTATCACGGGATTTAAGAATGCATGGGATAGACATAAAGGAATTCTAGAGGTCAGGGGTTAGGGGAAACAGACTTCTAGGAAAACAAACTGAACTTACAAGCTCAAATGGGCAGACTGGGTGGGCCATAGGCCCTTATCTGCCGACACTGTCTATGTATCTATGTATCTATGTACTGTGGTTTACAAATAAAATACCCACTAAAAAGCCTGGATTGCTTTGTCCAGGGAGATGTATGCCCTTGAGCGAGACTCTGCCAAGATGATGGACAAAGTTCAGAAATTTTATGTAAAAAGTGGATATCATACCAACTAAATCATTATGATGATTTTGTACCTCAAGCTATGTACTGAACATGTAATTTTGCTCTTCTTTTGCACTGAAAAGACACTCTGGGATATGAGCTGTGATGCTCCTTGAATTTTAATGGGAATACAATCTGGGAGGAATAGGAAAGGGCTCACTGTGCTATGCCCAATTTGATTTGAATGGATCACAGACTGAACTTAAAATGAGTAATTATGATTCTCTGGATACTGAAGTAATAAAAGATTAATTTATTTTCCCCTAATAGGACTGCTACGAGTACACATGTAATGCATTATGATGTTATCAACTTGCATTAATAAGTGACGTATTGCTGCCTGTAAAATTGTTGCATTTGTACATTAAATAAAAAGACTAAATAAAAAAAAAAGTTACAGCCCTGCAGGGTTTTATTTAACTCTAAAAACTGATTAGCGTTTTGCTCATAAAAGTGCAAAAACTTTGTGAAAATTAATAGCTCTTGTCTCACTGTGTTTAACAAACACAGCACTTCTAGAAAATCTATATAAATACTTTCTGTACAGTTAGTATTGTCCCAAGGAAAAAAAATCTGCTAATCAATAAAGGCTGCTTCCCCCTTCCCAGCACATCACCTGGAGGACTGGACTGCTGCTGCGATGGAGACAGACGGGTTCGGGCCCCCCCCCACTGAGAAGCTGGAAATTGTGGGGTCGAGGCACCGACAGCCTAATCTGCTCGGCATACCTCCCCCAGTGCAAAAGTGAACCTGACTGCCGTTTTAAAGCACCTGCCTAAAACGTACCTTTCCTGCAAACTAAGCGACCGCCGAAAAAAAGACTTTAGAGACCCTTTCCCATCAAAGCCAGCCCTTGCTCCCGTGGGCGCTTTTGTCTCTGATCCCACTGGCGCTTTTTTCGTCTCTGGCCACGCGACAAGACACTTGAGCCAGCTGGCTGAGAAGGGAGTGATTTACCGACTGCAGCCAGCTGACAGAGGCTGCTTCCCTTCCCAGCACATCACCTGGAGGACTGGACTGCTGCTGCGACGGAGACCGACTGGTTCGGCCCCCCACCCCCACCCCACTGAGAAGCTGGAAATCGTGAGGGTCGAGCGCCGACAGCCTAATCTGCTCGGCGGACCTCCCTGGTGCAAAAGTGAACCTGACTGGCTGCTTTAAAAAAAGTTTCGGCCCAATTCGCCTGCTCTTGTTGTGTTTATGTAGGGCTAGCGCCACCCGCTGAGAGCCCTGCACCAATAGGAAGCGAAGAGGAGGAGCAACGGCCCGAGCTAATTCACCTCAACCTGGTTCAATTTCAGGCAAGCCTAGCTGAGCGGGGGCCATACTGAGTAATCCCTCACACTTACTGTTAGAACTGAACTTCTAAAGTCTACTGGATTCCTATTGCTGAAAGTACACTAAATTATAACGTCCCTATACTGTGCTAAGACTGAAATGTGAGCTTACAGTATCATCTGCTAACTCTACCCTATTATGTAATAGCTGCCAGGTAGCAATTCCACTGGGTAAAGTCTAGCTACTTTTTTCTTTTCTATATCTCCAACTTACCTGTTGGAAGTCTACCTCTGTGATAGTAGCCCATATGACCAATAACCCTACCTCTATCGCTATCTGACCTGTTAGTAGTCTACCTCTGTGATTGTAACCTATGTGACCAAGAATCCTATTGCTCACTTTACTCAAGGGTTAGAACTACTGCTAAGTAAAAGCTGTTGAACAGGAAGAACAAATTAGCACAATACTGCTGAGCGTCACAGTACGCTTCGGGACCCAGCCTGTCCCCCCTAAATTACCCTGGTACAGGTACTATTAGGCCAAGCTCTTGTAGCCTAATAAAGCCACTCAAGGAGGATGATGCTACTCGACGGGCCACTGAACGCCCGCACCTCGGGCCAGCCTAGGCCAATTAAGGGTCTCCTCCTTGCTGCCCTGTACATCGCCTCAATCCTTTGGGTGGATTGGCTAGCCGGGAGACAAGCCCCTGCTGCGCAGCCATCCAACGGTCCGGCACCACACCTGGCCTGGCACCCTTATAGCCCACCCCTGGCCAACAACCTGGCCCCCCTTACAGCCGCTAAACTCAGTAGATGCGGGATTTGCTACAGGGCTACCCTTTCGCTGACATATAAACCTAAAAAATCTAGGTTCCTTTCCCTGACCCATATTATTCTCCCCCTACTCAGGACCTTGCTACTACGGGCAGGTGACATTCAACCTAACCCTGGCCCTGGAGTTGATAATACCTCCATCTCGACCCCCCAGGACCTAATCTGGACTGAAACTAGAGGCCTGAGGCTAGCACACATGAAAAAATTACTCACCTTAGTAATGTTTCTTCTAATGGAGTCTTGCTATATTATGACAATTGCAGTGAGTCCCAATCTTCGAACTGCTCCGGTGGTGAAAGTTAACTTTCCATGCCAGGCATGGAACTCTGAGCACGAGCTCGGTTGGAAAATACAGGTTACTCACCTGTAACAGGAGTTCTAGGAATGGTATATGTTGTTCATCCACACTTATTGGCAGGTTCCTTGCCACTTTAAATCTTGCCGGAAGGTCTTCAAGCTGGCTCCTCCCACCCACCAGGGTGGTAAAACTCGCTCCGCCCCATGACGCGCAGATCTGGCCTGCTGGAAGCTCAGGTTGGCGTCAAGCCGGAGTCGAGAGGTGTGGATGGAACAACATATACCATTCCTGAACTCCTGTTACAGGTGAGTAACCTGTATTCTAAGGACATGGATATGTTGTTCATCCACACTTATTGGCAGACTCCTAGCAGTTCTCCGGGAGGAGGGAGGCAAGGCGCACAATTCAATACTTACTTGGGAAATAAGGACTGAGAACCGAGGCCCCAAAACCAGCATCCCAGCGTGACTCAAGGTCGATGTGGTAATGGGTAATAAAGGTGTGCTGACTTCCAGGTAGCAGCCTGCAGATTTCCTGGATAGGGACGTCCCTGGTAGCAGCCACCGATGCAGCAGTATAGCCGGTTAGAATGAGCTCTTATCCCTCTGGCAGGCTCCATCCCGCCAACTTACAGCAGCGATCTATGCAGGAGGTGACCCACCTGCCTATAATCCGCTTGGCTGCAGGTCTGCCAGATGCGGCTTCAGCGTAGGTGACAAACAGCTGGCGAACCTCTCCCATTTCAGCCGTCACGCTCCTTATAATAAGCGGAACGCCTTCTAGGGTCCAGAGTATGGAGCCTATATTTGGCCTCCGAGTGTGACTGGGGTAGAACACCGCAGAGTCAGCACCTGGTTGAGTGAAACTCGACACCACCTTCAGAAGGAATTTGGTGGGGGCGAGGACAACCTTGTCCCTGTGGAAGACCAGGTAGGAGACTCGATGCAAAGCGCCTGAGCTCTCCCAACCTTCTGGCTGACATGATAGCCACCAAGAAGGCGGTCTTCCACGACAGGTGAGAGTTCACACCTGTGCATTGGTTCGAATGGCTTGCCCATGAGCTTTGCCAGTACCAGCAGTAGATCCCACGGAGGTGGAGGTTCTCAGACCGGAGGGGAAATGTGATCAAGGCCTTTGAAAAAGCGCCCGACCACCTTTTCCTGCGCCACCGACTGCATCCCGGCCCGCGTCCGGTTAGCAGAGATGGCTGCCAGGTGCACCTTTAGGGTCGTCGACCTAAGCCCTTGACTAGAAAGGGACCATAAATAGTCCAAAATGCTTGCCACAGAACAGGAGGAAGGGTCCAGGCCCTTGCCCTGACACCAAATGGAGAATCTCTTCCATTTGAAGGCGTAGCATTTTCTGATCGACTCCTTACGGGACGCCTCAACCACATTGAGGACTTCGTCGGAAAGACCCAAGGCCTGGAACTCTAGCTGCTCAGGAACCAGGCCGTCAGGTGCAGGGATTGAAGGTCCAGATGGAACACCTTCCCCTGATTGACTGAAAGCAGGTCCGGGTGAGCTGGAAGCTGCCTCGGGAGCCTGGAGCCGAGGCTGAGGAGATCTGGGTACCAGAACTGGCGGGGCCAGTGTGGGGCTATCAGGATCACCTGCGCCTTGTCCCTCCTTGTTTTGAGAAGCACCTTGTGAATCAAGGGAAATGGGGGAAAGGCGTAGAAGAGGCCTGGGGTCCACAGCCTCGAGAAGGCATCCCCCTACAGCGAGCCCTGCTGAGGGGGGGCAGGCATGAAACAGCCTCAGCTTCGCGTTCTCCCTGGAGGCAAACAGGTCCACCTGAGGTGTGCCCCAGTGGGAGAACAGACCTTGCACTACCACCGGCAGGAGAGACCACTCGTGAGATGCAGCCCCTATCCGGCTCAGGGCATCGGCCAGGGGTGTTGGAGGCTCCTGCCACATGAATGGCTAGGAGATCCACCTCCAGGCTGCGCACAAGTGACCAACTGAGGAGAGCTTTCTTGCACAGAAGCATGGAGCGCGTCCCGCCCTGGCGGTTCAGGTAGTACATGGTCGTGGTATTGTCCGTCTGGACTCGGACCACTTGACCCCGGAGAAACGGAGCAAAGGCGGTGACAGCTAGGCGGACCGCTCGGAGCTCCAGCAAGTTGATGTGGCATCGGGACTCCCGTGGCGACCAGAGGCCGTGCACTCGGTGTTCCCCCAGATGGGCACCCCAACCCATCAGAGAGGCGGTCAATAGAGAGACCGTCAGCTCGGGGGCGGACAAACGGGATGCCCTCCTGCAGATGAAATGGAACGGTCCACCACTGGAGAGCGTTCCACATCTCCCGGGTCACTATCACTAGCTGGTCCAAAGGATCGCAGCGTTGTGACCACTGGCTGGCCAGTCCCCACTGAAGGGGGCGCATGTGCCAGCGGGCCCAATGGACCACGCTGGTACAGGCCGCCATGAGACCCAGAAGGCGCAGGAAGTCCCGGGCAGGGCGCGATTGCCCAACCAGAAATGATTGGGCAAAGGAGGTAAGAACCTCGGCCCTGTCCGCCGGGAGCCGTGCTCTGGCTCAAGAGAGTCGAGCCTGCCCCGATGAACAGGATCACCTGCTTGCCTCGAGTTCCGACTTGGCCTCGTTGATGAGAAGGCCGACTTGAGAGCAAACCTGGGGCCAGATCTCTGGACCGCTCCACCTCCTGTCTGGAGGGGGCTGCTATCAGCCAATCGTCCAGGTAAGGGTACACCCGACCCTCGGCGCCGCAGGAATGCTGTCACCACTGCCATGCATTTGGTGAAGACCCTGGGAGCTGGAGATAAGCCAAAGGGCATGGCTCGGAACTCGAAGAGGGATCCCTCCGCTCGAAAGCGGAGGAATCTCCGATGTGACGGACGGATAGGGACGTGAAAGAACGTCTCTATAGGTCCAGAGAGCAGAACCACACGCCGTGTTCCAGAGATGGTATTATCTGTGCCAGAGTGACCATCCTGAAGGTTCAAGACCTTAGGAACTTGTTCAGGTCGTGTAGGTCGAGAATGGGGCGCCAGCCCCCCCGTCCGTTTCGGAACCAGGAAATACCTGGACACGAACCCCGGGTCTGAAAGGAGGTCCTCTACCTCCGTGATCACCTCCTTTTGGAGGAGGAGAGCGATGTCGGCTCGGCGAGCCGCCAGTGAGGCTGCGGACCCCGAGGCCCCCCGAGGTGCGACAGCTCTGAAGGGCGGGGCCTGCTCGAATTCCAGAGGTAGGCCTTTTCCCACCACCTCCAGTACCCACCTGTCCGTGGTAACAGCAGACCAGGCGGAAAGGAAGTGTCTGAGCCGTCCCCCCACGGGGGGAACCAGGGGTGAGGTGACAGGGATGGGGGCGACACCCCTCAGCCCGTCACTGGGCAGGCTTGGAGGAGGGACCTCCTGGGCCTTTACCTCCCTGCTTCCTGTTGGAGGAAGTCGACGGCTTGGGCTTGGGATACCAAGGTCGAGCCTGCTGGCCCTGACGTTGCTGGGCCGGGCGCGCCACGGGCGCAGAAGGACGAAAGGGCTTAGGCTGTGGCTTGAGGCCTTTGTCCTTCTGAGCGGAAGAGACCGAGTCCAAGGTAGCACTGGACTTCTCGATCCTCTGCAGGTGACCTTCCACCCCAGGGCCGAAGAGGTCAGTCCCCAAAAAGGGAACATCCGCCAACTTGTGCTGGGTATCCGAGGTAAAGGTGGATATCCTCAGCCAAGCCCGATGACGCACGGCCACTGCGGCCGCCACAGACCTGGCACATGAGTCCCCGATGTCTAACGCAGTCTGGAGCTGCTGTTTAGCCACTGCCCTGGTCCCGCACCTGCCTGACCGTAGTCTACAGATCTGCAGGAAGATGAGGGACAACCTCATCCAGGGAGCCCAACAGGGCATGAGAAAAATGTGCCATGAGGACGGCTGAACTGGCCTGACGAAGGCCGAGAGAGGACTCAGCATAGACTTTTCGCCCGGCATAATCCAATTTCTTGGATTCCTTGTTGGGAGGTTTGTCCACATCCCTGGTGTTCCCGGCATGCCGGAAAACGCTATCGGTAACCAACCCCTCGGCCAAGGGGTGTTCCGAAAAACCGGACAGGGAACCGGTAGGGACCGCATACTTCCTGGCCAACCCGGCCGAAGGCGCAGGGCAGGAAGCAGGACGCTGCAAAAGTTCCAAGGCAGGACCCACTATGGCTTCGGCCACCGGAAAGGCCTCCGTAGGAGAATCCCCTGGGTCCAGAATCTCCGTGAGGGGATACCTGGCCCGTTTAGAAACGGGTTCGAGCTTCATCCCGGTGGACTCCGAGATGACTCAAGCAACCCAAGGAGGACGGGTATCATCGTCCATTGACTGCCTCCCGAGGACTCCAAGTCCATGCGCTTGGAGAAGAGGGAGGAACTATCATCGGACTCAGAAGAGTCCTCAAAGAGCTGCCTCGGCCCTGAGCCACCCTCCACCTGAGAGGTTTATCGGGAGTGAGGGTGACAGACAGCCTATGGGGCAAACCCAAAGCCGACCGAGAATTTTTGGTCGAAGCCCCAACTAATGGCTGTGGAGGCAGAGGTTCCACCAGAATCGGTGGGGCAGCTGGAACTGGCCGAACAACCGGCCTGAGAACAGGCTCCTCGACTACAACGAGGGGTTGTTTCGGCTGCTCCGGTGACAGCCACTTAATGGCGGGGAAGGCGACTGGGTCGGCTATTCCCGATCAAAAGACTGTTGCCACATAAGTTTCTCGTACCTCCGGCGCAACTTGCGCAACAGCCTCCCTGTCCGAGGAAGAGGAAGGCTTAGCCTGGGCTGCCCGCGGTGCCAAGACCGAGACCGCCTAAGGCGGCGGGATCGGTTGGACCGCGAGGATGTCCGAGACAGAGAGTCGACTAGACTGAGGGAGGCGAGGAGAAGTGTCAGAAATCGGCACTCACCTCGGCGGCTCGGACGATCCCACCGGAGGCTCCGGAACCGGAGGCACAGACGAGCAGACAGGATCCTCAACTCCCACCGGAGGCGGGAGAGGAGATTCTCAGCTTCTCCAGCCGACAACCCGTCTTAACGGGTCGAGAAAAATCTCGACCGCGTCGACAGGAGTCTCGGTCAACTGGCCTGACGGGGACACCGTGAAGCCAGTGGTCGACCGAAGTCGACTGTCGACAAGGGGAAGGGGATCTTTCCCGCTCCCAAGAGCGTCGATGGAGAGACTTACTTTTGCTCTTTTTGGACCTGGAAAAGGTCCCGAAGTTGGACCCTCACCTTTGGTCGAGAGGGTCAGATAAACTCCTTAAAAAGAAGCAGTGCAGGCACCAAGGAAGGCGGGACAAATGCCGCAGCCAGTGAAGCTGTTGCGCCGCCTCCCTCCTTCGAGGGCGATCATCTGCTCTAGCTGGATCCGGCCAGCCCACCGCGGACACCGCCAATCGGCCTCTTTAGATTTCACCGTGGAATTCTTTTCCCGGGCACCCCAGTTGTGTCGGGCAGCACGGTCCTTCAAGGATGTAGGCGAAAAGGAAGAGCACAAGTACGAGCCTGCTGGTGTGCTCAAGGCTGGAAATCGGGATCTGTCCTAGACATCTTCTGCCCTGAGGCACCTCCGAAACCGAGGGTCGATTTGTCCACCGCGGTCACGAGGAGAAGACCAAGTCTTTTAGCAAAACTTGTTAATTCCGAATCTTCAAGAATTAGGAACCAGTCTTAATCGCAACGCGTTAAGGAGGGAACCTGAGCTTCCAAGCGGTAAGGAAGATCTGGAGTCATGGGGCGGAGCCGAGAGTTTTACCACCCGGGTGGGTGGGAGGAGCCAGCTTGAAGACCTTCCGGCAAGATTTAAAGTGGCAAGGAACCTGCCAATAAGTGTGGATGAACAACATATCCATGTCCCTAGAACTGTCTGTTCTTCAAACACAAACTGTCAGATCTTTACGAGCTAAAACTCACTAAGGCTCTGTGTGGAAGCTGTAAACCTACACTAGCCAACTGGCTACTAACACACACACATTTTTTGGTCCCAAAACAAAGACTCAAGTCAGGAGACTCAAAAAATGAAAAAACACAACACCAATTCACCCCAAAAAAGGAAGGGTGAAAAACAACAAGGTGGGCATCAACTAAGTACCAACACTGTACTGCCCACCCACATCCCAAAAACAGAGGTTCTGAGAGGGGCAGGCAGGGAGGGAGGGAGGTCATAATTTAGCAAGACTTCATTAGAAGAAACAACATTACTAAGGTGAGTAATTTTTTCTTCAACCAACATGAAGTCTTGCTATATTATAACAATTGTAGACTACACAGCAGTACCTCCATGGAGGAGGGATAGAACCTACTTAGGGAATAGGCTCTGAAGCATAGCTGTGCCAAACCGAGCATCACTCCTAGCCTGGTTGTCCAGGGAGTAATGCCTGGTAAAAGTGTGAACTGTTTTCCAGGTAGCTGCTTGACATATCTCTAGAATAGGGATGTCCCTGGCAGCAGCCAGGAAAGCAGCTGTACCTCTGGTACAGTGAGCCCTCAGGCCTGAGGGAGGAACTTTCATAACAGAATTGGATACAAGAGACAGTCCACCTGGCAATGGATCTTTTAGTGGTGGGCTTCCCTTTACCAACCGCCATAAGTGAGGAACAGCTGGAGGGAGTCAAACCTGTGACCCTTGGTACGTTCTATGTAGTGACTAAAGGCTCTCTTCACATCTAGGCTGTGCAGCCTCCTCTCACCAGAGGAGGAATGGTCAGTGAAGTACACTGGAAGAGATACAGATTGATTAAGGTGGAAATCTGAAACCACCTTAGGTAGGAACCTCCTGTTAGTCCGGAGGACTACCTTATCTCTGTGAAAGGAGATGAAATCCAGCTCCACTGACAACGCTTGTAATTCACTTATGCGTCTGGCAGAGGTGATGGCTACCAGAAACACAGTCTTCCAAGTCAAGTACTTAAACTCAGCTGAAGACAAGGGCTCGAAGGGGGGTTGCATAAACTGAGCAATGCAAACACTGAGATCCCAGGCAGGGGCAGGATCCCTGAATGGAGGGTTGGTGTGAAGCAACCCCTTAAAAAACTTGGAAAATACAGAATAAGCTGAAAGAGAAGAGGGTTTACCTGCTGAAATGAAAGTAGACACAGCTGCCAAATGCACCTTCAGGGTAGGTGGTCTCAACCCCAAAGTGTTTAGATGGACCATATAATCCAGGACTGTGGGTAAATCAGCAGAATCTGGGGAAATATGCTTTTCCGAGCACCATATGGAAAACCTTTTCCATTTGGAATTGTAAGTAGCCCTGGTGGAAGGCTTCCTAGAAGCCTTCAATATATCCATTACACCTTGGGAAAGGTGTAGATCAGCAAACTCTCGATCTCAAGGCCTGGTTCTTGAAGAGTTAGAGGTTTGAGGTTCGGATACCAAACCCATCCCTGGGCACAGGTTAACAGATTGTGATTCCTGAGAAGACACAGGGGAGGATGGACTGCTAAGGACAGTAGGAGTGGATACCAGGGTTGTCTGGCTCAATCTGGAGTTGACTAGAACTTTGAACAGGAGAGGAAAGGCATAGAGAAACTTCCCTTCCCAACTGAGGACTAAGGCATCCAGAGGGACTGAGCCCAAAACTGGGGGCCTGCAGCAAAAAAGGGGAAGTTGGTGATTGCTTGGGGCTGCAAAAAGATCTATCTGCAGGGTGCCCCATCTGGCAAATATTACTCTCAGGACCAGGGGATCCAGTGACCACTCATGATGGCCCTGAGAAATCCTGCTGAGAGCATCTGCCAGGACATTGTCCTTGCCTGGGAGGTGAACTGCCGTAAGGGAGGTGTTCAGGGAGTAAGCCAGAGACCACAACTTCATGGCTTCGGTGCACAAGGCTGTAGACAGAGTGCCCCTAGCTTGTTGATGTACCACATTGTAGTGGTGCTGTCTGTTCTGACCTGTAAACTTTGTTCTGAACAGATCTGGAAAAAGCTTGAAGTGCTAGAAAACTGCTCTGAGCTCCAACAGGTTGATGTGGAGCAGAGATTCCCGGAGACCACAGTCCCTGGGTAGTGAGGTCGCCCATGTGAGCTCCCCACCCCAAGAGGGATGCATCTGTAGTAAGGATTAAGGAGTGAGACTGAGTGGCAAAAGGAACCCCTCGTCTCAGGTTGCTCTGATCCTGCCACCACTGTAGGGCTTGGATCAGGGTTCGAGTTACTGGGATTAACTTGGTAAGAGGATCCTTTCTTTGAGACCAAAAAGCTCTCAAATGGAACTGGATGTCCCTCATCTGAAATCTTGCTCCTTGCACTACTGCTGTAGAAGCAGCCATGTGTCGTAGGAGTTGCAGAAAATGCCTTGCTGGTCGAGAGACCTGCAGGGTGAATGAGGAGGTCAGGGAGACTAGGGTCTTTGCCTGGTCCAGAGAAAGGAAGGCCCTGGCTTCCTGTGTGTTCAGTTCTGCGCCTATAAAGTTAAGAAGCTGGACAGGCTCTAGAACTGACTGAGAGATTCAGAAGGAAACACAGGGAGGTAAGCAGTTGCTGCATTATCTGAAGATGTAAGTTGACCTGGTCTGGGGACTAGCCTACTATGAGCCACTCGTCCAGGTAAGGAAAGATGGCAATCTTTTGCCTTCTTAGATAGGCAACCGCTACTGCCAGGCATTTGGTGAATACCCTTGGAGCAGAGGTGAGGCTGAAAGGCATTGCTCTGAACTGGTAATGGCCTGAGGGCAGCTCGAACCTGAGGTACTTTAGATGTGAGCTTCTGATGAGAATATGGAAGTAGGCATCCTTGAGATCCAGGGACGCTAGCCAGTCCCCTGGCCTTAGAGAGGGTAGAATAATTCCCAGAGTCACCATTTTGAATTTTGGTTTTAAAAGGTGCTTGTTTAAGTATCTGAGATCCAGGATGGGCCGCCATTCTCCTGTATTTTTTGGGGTAAGGAAGTACCTGGAGTACAAACCTTTGACCTGGTGTAGGGGGTGGAACCCTTTCCACGGCTCTGAGAGCCAGGAGGGTAGAGACCTCTGCCTCCAGGGCAAGTGCCTCTGATGGAGTTGCAGGTGGAAAGGATCTAGTTCTCATCTTTGGAAATTTTTTGAAGCTGAGAACCAATCCCTGGCTTACTACTTCCTGGACCCACTTGTCTGACGTTAGAGACTTCCAGTCCTGGACAAAGTAAGCCAGCCTGCCCCCTACAGGTAGAGGAGAATCGGCCCTGGCTACCCCATCAAGATGCCTGCTTGGCAGGGGCTTTGGGCTGAGCGGTGGAAGCAGGCCTGCATATGCCCTGTCTGCCTCTCCCTCTAAAGAACCCCCTCTGGGCATAAGCAGAAGAGGAGGCCTGGGCTTGGTAAAAAGGCCTATGAAAAGGCCTGCCCCTGCCCTTGGGAAGCTGCTTTTGAGGAGTGGCCTGCCTTTCCTTGGCCTGTGCACTACTATAGGTGGTCCTATATTCATCCATTTTTCATGTAATCTCTGTTTGCTCCTCAAACAGAGAATTGCCCACAACAGGAAATCCATGGCCTTAGACTGGGTATCCCGACAGGATAGTACATCTGAGCCAAGCCATTCTGCATGGCGCCACAGATGTAGCCATGACTCTTGATGACATATCATTAGAGTCTACTGCAGCATGAAATTGCACCTTGGATGCTTCAATACCATCCGTAGCCACCTGTTCCAGCTCCCTGGCAAGCTGGTCAGGGACCTGTTTTGCTAGAGCCAGGACAGTATCCCATCTGGATTTCTGGTACCTAGCAGCATAAGCCATATAATTTGCCTGTCTGAGTCCCAAGGATGCTGCCATGTACTGTTTCTTTGCCATAACATCAATCCTCCTGGAGTCCTTTTCAGGGGGGGGTGTGAAGCTAGGGGAATATTTGCCTTGTCACAGGCTGCAGCCTGCACTACCCCCACATGGCTGCACTGTTGTGTGAGGAACTCCGTATCAGAGCCTGATAATGTATACCTCTTGTCCATCCTTTTATCAACAGGAGGTATAGTGTGAGGAGTTTTTAAAACCTTTACTGTCCGTTTCCGAAAAGATTTATGCAAAGGAATAGACAGTCTCCTAGACTCTGGAATATCCATCATTTCTACATAATCAGGCTCCTCTTGGTCATCAACAGCTTCCTCAACAGGCAGCTGGAGAGTTTCAGCAACTTTTTTATAAAACATAAAATGAGAAGGGAACTCGGGAGAGCCTGGGAGGAGAAACCCCTAAAGGTCTGTCTGGAGAGATGTCCGGTTCCAGACTTTCAAATCCACATTCACTCTCCTCATACTCCTCTTCCCCCTCCTCCGGTTCATAAAAAACCTCAAAATCATAATCTTGAACCGGTGGAACCGGCCGAACCGAGCGCTTCCTTGATGGTGTCGGTTCGGTCGGAACCGGGGAAAGTGACTGGACAATTTGAATTGCTTTAGCTATTTCTTCAGCGGTTGGAGAGAACTTTTGGCTCCACACCAGCTGACTTTCTGGTCCTTTTTGCTGGAACCGGCTCCTCAGAGCCGGCTCTTCGTTTGCCCAAGGAACTATCGCCCTGGTCAGAGGGCACTCCCTCTGGTTCAGCTGGAACTGAACCGGGCTGGCCATCCGGGTCAGCTGACTTTTTGGCCTCCTTTTCCCTGAGCCTACCAACTCTCTTTTCTATGGTGGCAGCAGGGAAATTCTTCCACATCTGGCAGTCTGCATTGAGGTGGTCAAACCCCAGACAATAAACACAGGTGGTGTGTGGGTCAGCCTTAGCAAAGGCTTCCCCACAAACACTACAGTGTTGAAACCCAGTGGGCCCGGTTTTTCTTTTGGGTTTCTCAGACATAGTGCCAGCCTAACCAAACTTGCCCGTTTATGGCAATCCGCCAACAAGAGACTCTCTTATCAGTTCCCAACCGTGTCACGGGTCGTGGAAAACCGTAATGAAATCAGTTTTTTTTTTTAGAACCAATAAGAACCGGGAACCGCACTCTAAATAAGGACTAGTAAATTTTAAAAACAACCTGATCGGTTCAAACCGAACCGATAAGCGTTTACAAGTTCCACACAGAATAAAATAAATGTAAAGCCTATCTATTACTTACATTACCACAAACAGAGCTTGAACTGACCGGCTGCGGTTTAATTTCAGTCAAAAAAAACGATAAAATAATACTTTTAACCAACACAATGAACCGAGCAGAAGGAGAAATCTCTGGAGCGACTGTTCAGTGAGGCGGAGTAAAGAATCTGAAAGTTTGTGTTTGCATAACAGCAGACAGTTTCCAACCGAGCTCGTGCTCAGAGTTCCATGCCTGGCATGGAAAGTTAACTCTCTCACCTCCGGAGCAGTTCGAAGATTGGGACTCACTGCAATTGTCATAATATAGCAAGACTTCATGTTGTTTGAAGAACATTTGTAGTCTTAGGCCCAAAACTCACGAACTACAAGCCTGGCTAGCCCTCTACAACCCTGATGTGCTTGCAGTCTCCGAGACCTGGTTAAAACCATCGATCCTAGATCATGAATGTGCCGCCCCAGGGTACGTCAGTTACCGGAAGGATAGAACCCTGAAAAAAGGGGGTGGGGTGCTTATATATGTTAAGGCTACCCTGATCTCTGCTCACATTAACCTTGATGTTACAATGCCCCCTGAAATTGAGACCATCTTTGTACGCATCACCCTCAGCGGTGCTAAACACCTTAATGTAGGGTGCATCTATAGTCCACCAAAGGGGGCTCTCCAATCCCTTGAGTCCCTCACAAAAAAAACTACCAGCAGCGTTCGCTTCTGAGCTCATCATCCTTGGTGACTTCAACATGCAGTGGGGCATGGAGACTAAGTCCTCAATAACTGGCATGCTTCAGGAGGCTAACCTCTCCCAGATAGTCACCCTTTCCACAAGGTACAACTATAAAACGGGGAGCCACTCGACCATAGACTAGGTACTGGTGTCTAACCCTAATAACGTTCAACTGGCTGGGACTAGGGCAGATGCCTTCAGCGACCACTCACCCACCTTCTGTATTTGGAGGAATAGGACGGTAAGGGTCCCCCCCTAGAATTCTCACGTCCAGGGACTACTCAAAGTTCTCCCCGGAGCACTATAACACTCTCCTGGGCAACCTGACTGGACTCTATTAGAAGTCTCCTACCTTGGATGAGGCAGTCGACTTCTTAAACAGGTCAATCATGTGGATCATGATCTCCTGGCCCCATTTAAACCTACCGGTAAAGGCCACTGCTATAAGTGGATCACCCCTCCCTTAAAGGCCTTGATGATCAGCCGTGATAAAGCATGGAAAAGTCCAAGGACACAGGCTTCAATCAGACCGGTCCTTTATAGGACCCTCCGAAACCAATGTAAACAGG
This sequence comes from Neoceratodus forsteri, assembly GCA_016271365.2. Classification (NCBI taxonomy): domain Eukaryota; kingdom Metazoa; phylum Chordata; order Ceratodontiformes; family Ceratodontidae; genus Neoceratodus; species Neoceratodus forsteri. The sequence goes on from CM057449.1 coordinate 624,431,700, forward strand.
TCACCAAACTAGCAAAAAAGGATTATTTTAACCACCTCCAAAAATCCAACCTCCGCAACCCTAGGACCTTCTGGTCCCATATCAATGAACTAATGAAGGGAAAAAAAAAAAAAAATTACCTCGGGCCCCATCACAGCTAATGGAACGGCACTACATGATGAGGCACAAATTACTGAGACCCTAAATACGTACTTCAACCCTGAAACTCCTGGTAGGTCCATCGGCACAAAAAAAACCTGGAAACCCCGCCAGCTCCTCAATCGCCTGACCGCCCACTTTTTCCACTTGAGGCTTGCCAAAGTAAAAGAAGTCCTGGCCATCCTTAAAACCCTAAAAACGACAGGTTCAGGAGGCCTGGACAGACTCAAAGCAAGACTGCTAAAAGATGGTGCCTCGGCGCTCGCGCAGCCACTCACCTGGCTGATCAATAGGTCCCTACTTGAGGGTTATGTCCCTGAACTGTGGAAACGGGCGCACGTGGTCCCGATCCATAAGGGAGGGCCTGCAGAACCTATTGAAAACTACAGACCCATCTCCCTGCTCTGTACCCTGGCAAAAATACAGGAGAAAATCGTGTATGCCCAACTCAAGGAGTACTTGGAAGCTCACACGCTTCTGTCCCCATTGCAACACAGCTTTAGAGCCAAGCATGGGACTGACACTGCCCTAACCAAACTCTCCTCGGACGTACTTAAAGACCTGGACACTGGATCCAACACAGGGCGTGATAGAGACCTCTAAGGCCTTCGACCGGGTGGATCACAAACTACCTCCAAAACTCATCCACGTAGGCCTAGATGCCCACACCCTCAGTTGGATAAAAGCTACCTCACAGGGCGGACTCAGAGAGTCAGGTGGCAGGACAGACTCTCCAAACCTCAGTCCCTAACGGATGGAGTTCCACAAGGGTCCATACTGGCCCCTTATGTTCTCGCCATTCGTCAATGAACTGCACATGCACTGTGGATGCAGCAATTTAATCCAATATGCGGATGATGCTGTTATTTACATGTCCTCCAACAACCTGGATGACCTATCCAGTTCTCTCCAAAAAGATATTTATATCATGGAGAGGTGGCTCATTAACAACAAAATGGTCCTCAACACCAAAAAAAACAAAGTTATGCTGTTCGGACCAAGAGCCTTAGGACAAGACAGATCGCAACTCCTCCAACTCATCTCTGGATGGCAACAAGCTAGAAGTTGTTCCCTCCACAAAATACCTCGGCCTCACCCTCGACCAGGGCCTCACGTTCAAACACGTGGACCACGTCACAAAAGTAATTCACTCCAAACTTGGGTTACTATATCGGGTTAAGGATCTACTAACCCTTGAAGCTGGGACTGCTATAGCAGCGAGTGTCCTACTTCCTACACTGACTTTTGCTGCCCCAGTCACACAGGGTATCTCGAAGCGGGAATATAGTAAACTACAGGTGACCCGCTTTGCCACTCTATCCCACTCAAGGAGCCACCACTGTGAGGCGCTAGTAAAACTTAACTGGCCATCCTTCAAGCACGCCTAGCTACCCCTTGCTCTGCGGCCAAAAGATAATTAGCCTTTCCCTCCCCTAGCCCTCAAGGACTCCCTCATAGTAAAGAGCAACCAGCGCAGCCTTAGGTCTTCTGGCCAAACGTTGCTTGAGGTTCCCAAGGCTAGGACTAAGGCAGGCCAGAAATCCTTCTCGTTTACTGCCCCGTCCTTATAGAACCACCTCCCACTGGAGGCGAGAGAAACCCCTACAGTGCAGTGCTTCCGCACCAGACTCAAAACTCATCTCCTAACTAAAAGTGTATGCCAGTGCCACTACACCTGACATTACCACCATGACCCTTGATTCTACTCCCACCCCAACAAGGTAGTACTAACTTTTCTTTTTTTCTCCTCCTACCTCTACAATTAACCACCCTAATGCTCTCGATGGACCTTACCTATGGAACCCTAATGTTTCGCCTACCTGCATGACAAATGTTTGAATGCACTAAATTACAACTTACCAATATGATATACAATAGCCGAATACTGTATACCCATGATTGCCTGTGTTATGTTACTGCACTAAGTTCAATATGTCTGTACTAATATTCCCGGGTCGCCCCTGAAAAGGGACCTTCGCCCAACGGCCTACCAGGTCATCAAAATTCAATAAATAAATAAATAAATATATAAAACCCTGCCCTGGATGCCAAAATCTCTCCCCCAACTACCACAGTCTGCTGCCTGCCCTGCAACCTGCCCTTAACCCACCTAGGTCACTCAACTTGCTGTTCAGCCTTCCGAGAGACAGAGTCAAAAGTCCTGCTGAAGTCCAAGTAAAAGGACATCTACCACATGGCCCCTATCCAGTGACCACACCACCCAGTTAAAGACATACTAAAATACTGAACAGCCAGCAGATTAATCCCCAACGGTCTAGCGAGCCTGCTCGTGGATCAGTGCCCACCCAGGGCACTGTTATAGCCCCCAAACAAGGTCCCTCCCCACCCAACCCCCAGTGAGGCTCTGGGATGCACCCTCCCCATACCTATCCCAGCCTCTTTTGAACCTCTACAGTTACAACAGCCACCAATTCCGCAGGCAGCCATTCCAGGGCTCCACAACTCTCTGTGAAGTAGTGCCCTCTCTCTCCCCTTAGTCTCCCACTGACCAGCCTCATGAAAGTACCCCCTGGTGGCTCCTACCTCCCTCAGCTGCAGCACCCCTCAAGGTTGACCTGGTTTATTCCCTTGAGGCACCCGGAAACCTCCACCATATCCCTCTGTTCCTCCTCTCCTCCAGCGAGTACAGGTTGAGTTCCTCTAGCCGCCTCCTCATAGGCTTTTCCCCTAGATCCTGTATCATCCTGGCTGCCCTAGTCTGACCCTCTCCAGAAGAGCAATATCCCTTTTTAAATGCACCAAAACTGCATGCAGTATTCAAAGTGCAGCCTAAACAGTCAACTTGGTTTGTCTGACATGATCTGCCAGATACAAACCCATGTTGCTTGTCATCCTGTAGACCATTCCCCTCCAGGAAACTCACCAGCCTTTCTTTAAGGATAGTCTCCATTAGCTTCCCCACAATGGCTGGTAAGGCTCACCAGTCTGCAATTCCCTGGTTCATCCCTGGGCCCACTCTTATGGAGGGGCACCACATGTGCCATCCTCCAGTCCTTGGGCACACATCCAGTACACAGGGAAGTGTTGAATAAGTTCGTCAGTAGTACTGCCAGGACGTCTACTAACTTCCTCAGTACCCTAGGATGCACTCCATCCAGTCCTGGCATCTTATCCACCTGTTGGAATCTAAGGCCCTCCAACACCCTGTCCACTATGATCTCCACATCCGTTACCTCCTCTCCCCCTGATCCCACCCCACCTTTCCCCTGTGGCATAGGCCCATCCCTCTCCTTGGTAAACTTTAGTGCTTCTGTCTGTTCTGCCCCCTCATCTTTCCTAATCCTTACAATCTGGTCCTTTCAGTTTCTCTTCTCCCTTATATACCTGAAGAAATCTTTTTCCCCCTTCTCAGATAGCCTGTGCCAGCCTTAGTTCTCTTGAAGCCTTGGCTGCCCTTACTATTCTGCTCATCTCTCTGGAACCTTCACCTGTTCATCCCTGTCCTCATCTTGGTTAGATCTCATACTTTCTTAAAGCAGCTCCCTTTCCACTACCTTTCTGATCAGCCAGTTCTGTTTTTTAGTCCTAGCTTTCTTGCTTTGGCACTTTGTAGATTTAGTGGCCTCTGCCAGATCCAGCTTTATGATGGCCCATTTCTGTTCGGCTTCCATGTCATGTCTGATGTTAGCTAGTGCCCTTCCAGAATGATTCCAACCCTGCCAAAGTCTACCCTTTTAAAATCCACAACTTATTTTTGTCTTGGCTACCTCCTTCCCTAGATTTAGGGAGAGCCACACTGTGCAGTGGTTGCTTCCTACTAGGGGGTCATCTACCCCCATGTCCTGGATTTGTTCTCCGTCCATCAGCACCAGGTCCAGAATGTTCCCCTCCCTGGTTGGTTCTGTTACTTTCTGAGTAAGGAAGCCATCCTAGAAGGCCTCCCGAAGAACATGCTCTCTGGCACTCGAAGTAGCTGGGGTGTTCCAATCCACCACTGACAGCGACGCTGTCTTCTCAGTGTCTCTCTCAGTTTAGTTAACAGCTATGCATACTGCCCATCTGTGCTGCACTATGTACAAGGTTAAAGCAGTTGCACAGTGGAACTACTTTGTGCTGTGTAAGGACACATAGTAAATCTTATGTATTTAATGGGGGGGAAGCAGATTTCTGTTTATTTGATCATAATCATGCTCAACCCATGTTATAAGCGCAATAACCCACACCAGGGTATGGAGTTATTGAGGATTAATCAACACCGGTGCTGTGAGGGCACTCTGCCTGGGCACTCATGCTTCAACGCGACGGGGTTGATATAACCCCATACCTGTCGGCCATCACATTTAATGCATGCCCTAGGTGTGCCAAGGCACGAGGTTGAATGCAGAGTGTGTCCTTATGCACCCGGGGCATGCATTAAAATCCTTTAATGCACACCCTGGAATGGCTTATCACACTTATAAAATGGCTCTTTAGTGTCAGTAAGGAGTTTTAAAATATTAATTTATTCCAAAGTTAAAAAAAAGGTCTAAATATGTTTACAAAGAAATTAGTAATTTTATATAAACAATCCATTTTGCATTCTGCCAGCATCTAGTGCTGTGGCACTGTGAGCCTGCTTTGTGGTTTGTATGTGGCATCATTCGCCTCAGATTTTATTCCTTCTCTTTGTTCAGGTTAGACAGGTCTCTCCCCAAAACCACCACCAGCAGGAGCAAAGCCAAGTCAGATAGCTGGGTGTACTGCACAGAAATAATGGAATGAGCTGGTAGGTCGACATACAGGTTAATTTACAGTTTAATTTTTTTTTTTTTTTTTTAAAGTTGCAGTCTTCCCACTCATCCCACTCGCTGTAGTTTGCACCCGATCCACTCCACTCAAGAGTAGCAAAATGCAAGTGAGCATTTTGTTTGAAATCTAAGGGTATTTCACCATTACTGGCCCTAGTGTGCCTGTTCCACTCACTTACAGTCAACTCTATTCAAACCACTTCTGCCCAGACTGTTTGCAGAGATGCATTCACTCTGCTGAAGAAGGAGCAGTCAACTGAACAGTTGCCCAGTAGTCTGCCTCACTCAGTCACTGAAACAGTGGGTCCTGCACATATTTCAATGCAACTATGTCACAATATTGTACTGTGGAGTACCAAAGAGCAGTCTGTTTTTTTTTCAAATGACGTAAATGAGTTCAAATGATTCCTGGCTGAAACCACATGCTGCGGTGTTCAGCGGATGACAGAGTTAGAACAGTACATTTTTCTGCAGAGGTCACAGACATCTGTTTTGCTGAAGAGAGAGAAAACATTTTATTTAACCTGAAGGGAAATCTTTTTAAGGTACTGGGACAGTGCCGTTTGTTACTTCAGAAGTTATGTGCAGTTTACAAGAATTAAGTTTCAAAAAACGTAGTAAAGGATAGGATTTTCAATATGGCAGCCACTGGATTTTTTTTTTTGGTTATACTTTCTGGTTTCAGGCTTAAGTGATATTTTCAGTAAGGTGGTTTCTGGGGGAGGAAAATGAGATTTGGCAGCTGACCATGCATTTATAGAGATTTAACGTCACTGTCAGCAGATGTCTCAGTCAATGAAATTACTACATATGAACCTTAACTGGTATGGAGATGCCTACACTGGAGTGCTATGATCTTCTGAAAGTTTAACCTCACTCAACTCATCACTGTCCCCACTCGCCGCAATAACCGGTCCCAAACCCACCCACGCTGGACTGGATCCTGACAAATCGTGAAGATAAAATCCATCATGTAGGGATTCTGTCTGACTATCAGCGACCACTCTCCTACCTATTGTGTTTGGTCCGTCAAACCCCCTCGCCCACCACCTAAATATCTAACACTCAGGGATTTCTCTAAATATGACACCTCCCACTTACTTGCAGACATTAGGGCGATAAATTGCTCTATCCTGCCATCTATGAAGGATGTTTCCTCGGCCCTGGGCCTCATTATCTCTGTCCTCTGACATTCAGGACAGGCACATTCCCCTTACCACGTCAGAATTCGTGGGGGGCGATACCTGTGGCTCACAAGGGACCTCATACAAAGGAGTGTGATGCCAAATGGACAACCTACAAAGCCACCCCCATGCCGCTTCTCTGAATGAGAATCGATCCCAAAGAAACCTCTGCAAAGGAGGATAAACTCATGTAAAGCAGAGTACTTTAGGAACCTCCAGACCTGCAGCCGGAGACATTTCAGGTCCATGATCCATTCCCTGGTTACCCGCATCAAGCAAGCTTCCTGCAATTTTCACTCCGTCAGAACCTCAGAGTTGACCAGACAGATGTTGCCAACATCCTCAATGCTAAATTTGCTAACCTATCCGACTACCATGCAATTTTCCCCTTACAACCCCCGCCAGTACCCCAAAGGCCCTAATATACCACCCTTTATTTCAGAACTATCCTCACCCCCACCCCCGCTTTCTCCTGAGCCTTCACAACTGGGGAAATGCCGTAGTAATGGTCTCCCCTGCTTTCTGAAATGACTGCCCATGTCGCTGCCATACCCCTGATGACTAGCTTCAACCTCTCCCATACTACGCCTTCTGTGCCTCTAATGGAAACAGTCATGGGTCATTCCCATCTGTAAGTCTAGCAATCCCTGGCTTATGGAGAACTACCACCCTATCTCCATCCTTTCACACTTAGTAAACTCTGAGAAAGTTGTCCACTGCCAGATCTCGAACCAGTTACAAAATACAACCTCCTCTGCCCCCCAGCAGCATGGTTTCAGGAAAGGTCATAGCACCACCACAGCTCTGGCCTGTTTCGTGGACCATGTACTCCATAATATGGATGTCAGTAATACTACATGTGTCTCTCTGTAGACTTCTCAAAGGCCATTGACTTGGTAAACCAGCGCATTCTCCTCGACAAACTGCTCAACACTGGTTGTACCCCTACATCCATTGCCTCCAAGATTACCTCTCCAGTTGCATCCAAAGAGACTGTCTTGTGGGCGACACCTCCACTGCCACAGCAGTTACCACTGGAGTTCCCCAAGACTCAGTCCTTGGACCCCTCCTATTCTCCTTTTTCATGAACTCCCTCCCAGAAGATAATCGCTCATAAATTATTACTCTATGTGGATGAACTAATACCATTTCACAGCAACCGGTCCCCAACAGTCTCTCCTCTACACCCTCTGCAAACTACTGCACCACCTTTAAATTTGTTCTTCAGCATTAGGTTACTAGTCAATCCCAAGACCACCAAAGTTATGCTCTTCAGCACTAAAACCGGCTATCCAAGCTAACCAACATAAATGGTCCTCTGAAAGTCCTTTCCCCAGATGGAATGCCCCTGCAGTCTGTACCTCCTTTAAAGAGCAGCTCTCTAGTAGATGGCCCCACAAACATGTTAGACTGCCTAGGGCATAGTTGCAGGATACTAATCTTTCTTCCCAATTCCTCCATTTAAAAATATTGTATTCATAATTTTATTCCCGTAGCACTCACAAAAAAACAGACGCACTTCCAGAATCGGCAGACATGCCCCCAAGTCGGCATACGCAGACCAATTTTGTGATGTCATAAAATGAAGGCTGCATGTGCACGCACCATTGAGTTTAATAGGGGTGACTTTTCTATACTATTTAATGTTGTGGGGAAAAAAAAAGAAAAAAACAAAGGGACCAGGATAGAGAGAGAGGGAGTTCTGCTAGAAATGAGGATCAAGGAATCGGACCCACCAAACCAGAATAGAGAAGGATGACAGCGGATCCAAACATAGCTCCCCGACCCACGTGGTCGGCCATCTCTGTGCAGCAGAAGGTACCGCTGCTTAGGACACGGACGAGGAAACAGAATAGTTGTCCAGGCAGATATTTGATCTTCTCCTGGAAGAGCTACAGGAGATGTGGGCAGAAAATATACAAGAATTCCGGCAATTGAGGCAAAATATTACTCAGGTGGAGCAACGTGTGCAAGAGGTGGAAGATCGATCTCAACAGCGGATGACAGCGTGCTACACTTGGGCCGCACTGTACAAGCGCTATGTCAGCATGCAATCGATCTTGAACAAATGCCTAAATTTACAGAGTCGATCAAGAAGGGACAATCTACGCATTTATGGGCTGAAAGAAGGGGCAGAAACGGGTCAAATGGCGGACTTTATATCGGACCTTCTCAAAGATGTACTTGAGTTGCCTCCAGGATATGAGCTGCACATAGAACAAGCCCATAGGGCTCTTATCCCCAAACCGAAAGATAAAACAGCATGCCCGCGCTCCATAATAGCTAAATTTAATAGCTACCAGACAAAAGAAGACATCCTGCGGGTCTGGCAGAAAAAGTGTTTTTTTTTTTTTTTTTTTTTTTTTTAAATCAGGATTATCCCACTAATATTCAGAAGCAGCGCTTGCAATATGGTGATTTGATTAAAGTGCTTCATGAAAAGCAGCTCAAGATACAGAACCCTTACCCAACTCAGCTGAGTGTGTTTTGGAAAGAGGGCCCAGAGACCTAGGACTCACCGCAGGCAGCCTGAGAAGCATTACAGAAGTACAGAATTGATTTGCAGACTCCTCCTGGGCCTGCCTCCCAGAAGAGAAAAGAATCTTCCCAGGAATGGCAGATGGTGTTGCCATGCAAGTCCAGAATCCTCCCTGGGCAGGCATCCTCCCAGACAGTGCAGTTTCTTCAAGAACGCATTTAAAAAAACCAAAAACAAAAAACCAAAAAAAACTCCCGGGAGTTTCCGAGAAGGATCCATTATTGATGGAGGGCTGCACTTACTACCGAGCCGTGGACTCTCAACCTTTTCTTTGTGATCTGTGACCAGGTTAGTGGTGGCTGCCTCAGAGAATTCCCATCAGCTATGATCCGATTTACCTTGTTTGCTCCTGTTCCCTCTGCTGTTTATAGAGAGGTTTTCTAAAGACAGAACATTTGCTTGGTTTCTTTCTTCAACACATGGTAACTGTATCACTTCATTCTATGTTACGTTACATCACATTAGCCCCCTTTTATAATGTTTTGGTGTTTCGGAGGTACAAACCTTTCTGACATGAACTTTTTAGTTGCCATCTCCTGTCGTGTTTATAGAGAGACTGTAGCCCCCCCCATCCCCCCCCTCCGGATTGTCGGAATGAGGTTTCTTTCCGTTTAATAAATTGCTGGACTGTGGACCATTAGAGCAAAAAAGAAGATTGCTAAAATGATTGAAATAAACCTCCAAACAACGTAAACAGTCCGTACCAGGGGAAAGGGGGGGGGGGGGGAGATATCTCATGGGGGTTGGAAAGGAATGCTTTTGTTTTTGATTTTGCAGTGATGTTATGGAAAATGATTAGAAGCATACAGTTAGATGAACCATGCACAAGAATGGTGGGGGGGGGGGCACTGTGGAGCCCAAGCAGCATGCAGCAGTCTTTTTCGAGCTCTCAAGAAACTACTACTTACTTTGCCAAAAAAATACATTTTGGAGGCTCTACTGCAGATTTTAACTATCAAACAAAGTGACCCGATTTCATTAAAATGGGGAACCCTAAAAAGGAAACAGTATGGTGGCAGAGCAAAAAGTAAAGGAAACACTGGGGCCTTGCCTCCTGCCAACACAGCGCAGCCTATGGAGACTTCGGGCACAGGAGAAACTATCAAGACACTGGGCCATAAGTTACAACTGCTGATACAATCGGTGACAACCCTAAACACCAAAGTGAACGATTTTAACGGTAGAGTGGTAATTTTGGAGACAACCGTTGAAGGTTTAAAGGAAGATGTGAGCCAGATCAAAAAACAAGCAGATGCTTCTATGGGGCTACAACCTGAATGGGAAAAGAAAATCAGCACTTACGTGCAAGGCTCCAGACACTTGAGAATCAAACTAGGGCAGCTAATATTCGAATTACAGTCTACCTGAAGGATCGGAGGAGTCATGGGGCATCCAGAAAACTTACAGAATTACCCCGAGGAGTAAGGCATCTAATTCTGAGGCACCTCGTACACTTATGCTGATTACAACCAGCATTGGGAAGAGAGAAAAATTTTAAATATGCAAGGAAACATGCCCCTCTATTCCAGAATAATCAACAGATTCACTTCTTCCCCAACATAAGCTACACCACGCGACAGCGCAGGAAGCGCTTTGATGGAGTTCGGCGACAACTGCGGGTGCTGGAGATCCCTCACTCCATGATCTTCCCTGTTAGACTCCGGCTAGTCTTCCAGAGCAAAGTGTTTATTTTTTCAGACCAGACGGAAGCAGGTAAATGGACTCATTGTCAGGCAATGGTCTCAGGATTGCTAACAGAGGACCCAGGGGACTAAAAGGAGCTTCTGAACCCTACATTACTTTCCTTTTGAGAGGACTAGACCTCATTATTACAAATAAATAAATGGTACCTTTCCTTTTTAGTCTGTCTTTATTCCTGGATGGCTAGTTGCTCTGTTTGCCGACACAAACATCAGTTTATAACCACTAAACACATCGCTTAAGGTAGGTAATTACCTGCCTTTAGTTCTAAATCGAGTACTGTTCACTTAAGAATTAGAGTATCAGAAATATATTAAAAGGGGTTGCATCTACTTTGATTTGGGACAAAGAGGGGAAAAGTTTCTCTGTCAACTCTGATCAGATTTTGCTAGTTTTCGCTGCTGCAAATACACAGATGGTAATTTTACATTAAGCCTCCCCTTTTAAGGGGAATATGAGATTACTGGACTGGATTTGCTGGACAATCCTTTTTCATTGAGATATTTTGGCCATGTTGCTCATGGAATTCCTATACAGCTTCTTTCAGGACTCAATGTTGGCATCACATGTTACCCCTCAATGTTGTACCACAATATGGCACATGCATAGTAACCCTGTATCTTAGAGATTATTTTATCTCAATGGTGTAATATGGCATTGGTCTGCTATATATGTATAATGATCTTCTGTCATGTTTAAATAATAGATAAAATAAAGTATAAAAAAAGAATGGTGGTGAGGGCGGGTGGCTGTAACATTGAGTGCTCGGCCATGGTGGCACACACACTGCGCCTGGGTTAATTATGTTAAAGAGTCAGCGAAACATAGCACATTAATACAGCTGGTGGTATACTGGGGATCCCCACTGTAGCCCCAACGGGTGTGTGTGTGGGGGGGGGTGGGGGACCTGTGCCCAGGGGTCCTCATATTTAATTCATGCGATGGATGGGGGAGGGGAGGTACCCTCCCACTCCCTCTTCAGACTTCTGATGCAGGGCAGACAGAGAAAAGTTATTCTCTCGCCTCATTAATTGGTATTTGGTAACAGGACCTTAATCCAGAGGTGCGACTTCCCATCTATTGTGCGAGCCCCACAATTTCTGCGAGGACTCAGGAAGAGGGCCTTATGTAGTGAGGCAAGCAGGCCTCTTCCATCACACCCAAAAGGTCCATCATACACTTACTGAGCGCTTAAGGACAGGATCAAAGACCAAAAATAAATTTGGCCTACCTTGGAAGTATAATTGTTTAATAAGAGTTTGTGGCTAATTAGTTTTATACATTTTTTCAATTTTTAAGTTATTTGCTGAGACTTCCCTATCCGACCTCTGCCCACAAAGGCCACCCTGCCACTGCCCTAAGGGTTCTGGGGGGGAGACATGGTGCACTGATTTATAATTACCATGGCTAGTATCCCTACCTCATTCCTTTCATTTAATAATTATCATTGCTACTATCCCAATCCCATTCCTTTCATTTAATGTAAATGGCCTCACTAATCCCATTAAATGGAGTACAATTCTATTCTTTATTAAGAAAACAGGTGCAGATTTTTGTCTGCTCCAAGAGACATCTGTCCAAATTAGAACATGAAAAATAATGGAAATCTGGATTTTCTCATGTTATTGCCTCAACGTACAAGAGAGGCCAATGACGTACAGTAATATTGGTCCCAAAGCGAGTTCCCTTCGATATGAAGGTATCCCTGATTGACCCAGAGGGAAGGTATGCACTCCTACAAAGGGTCTACCAAGGGCAACTGGTTACTACAGCCTCTATATATGCACCCCTGGGATCCGATTATGGCTTCTACAGAAATCTTATATTGAAAATTACTGATTAGACCGAGATTTTAATTATTGGAAGGGATTTGAACCTGGTCCTAAATGAGCATTTGAATTCAACCTTGGGGTGGCTCGGGCAAACCGCAGTGTGGCCTCCAAGGTCCAGCAAATTAGCAGGGAATTGGGCTATACCGATGCCTGGAGATGTCTGCACGGCCAAGAGAAAGATTATTCCTTTTATTCAGCAGTTCATAAGGTCTACACATGGATATACTACTTTTTTATCCCCAAAGAGCATGTCACATGGGTAGGAAGGGTGGATACTGGGGATTTAGTCAGATCATGCCCCTCTCCTCCTGCAGTTTAATTTTGGGCAAGTAAAGAAAAATTCTGTGACATCTCAACCTGTCACTTATGCAGGAGGAGGCAGTACAGAACTCTGTTAAAGAGATGATCAAAGAAGCCATGGAAATAAACGATACACACAAAATTTCTCCCACTATCCTGTGGGATACAATTACGGCGATAGTCAAGGACAAACTTGTAGCCCTTTCAGCATACCGGAAATGAGAGGGAGGCCCAAAAGAACTCATTGCAAACTCAGATTAATGAACTAGAAATGTTACAGAAAAACCACTATGAGGCCCAGAGAGAAAAAAAAACTTACAAAAGCTCAAGAAGGAACTTAGCACCATATTAGACTATAGAGCAGAGCAGAATCTGCTATATATGAAACAATAATACGAGGTGGTCCACGGGCCCTACGCTTACTATGATAGACTACACCAGTGGAGCGCTAATGCCACAATTATTAAAACTGTCTACCTTGTCACTAAACAACAACTGGTGACTATGACCGATAGCTGAAGACCTTTACAACCTACTCCAAGACCTCATATAATGCTGGTGACCCCCCCCCGGCCCCGGATCTGGCTCAGACATTTTCTAAATACTTTGCATTTACCACAGGTTAGGCGGGAAGAAGCCACTAGGCTAATCACACCCATATTGGAGTCTGAGATACATACAGAAATAACCTGCCTAAAAGCAGGGAAGTACCCGGGAGCAGATGGGTTCCTGGTGGAGTTCTATAAGCTCTTTTGGGCGCCCCTCAACCCTTTACCGAGTAGGGCCTATAACTTTATGCTGGGAGATGATGGTGGAGTCTCCCCCTCATGGATGCAAGCAGTGGTGGCAGTACTGCCCAAGCCGGCCAGGGACCCCCAACTATGTTCCTCTTATAGGCCGATTTCGATTTTAAACACTGACTGTAAAATCCTAACTGGCATAGTCACCAAGAGCTTGGAGAAAAAATTCCACAGATTATACATATGGATCAGACGGGGTTTTGTCCTGGACCATCAGGCACAGGACAATATACGTTGAGTCGTCCATATTATAGGCCATTTATCTAATAGTAAACAACCAGCCCTGGTGATGAGCCTTGATGCAGAAAAGGCCTCTGAAAGGGTCCTATGGCCCTATCTTCAGGCATCCCTGGCTGGCTTTGGTTTTCCAGAGATCTTTTGTCGTTCAGTGTCCTGACTATATGCCGCCCCTGAGCGTTGTGTCCGGCTGAATGGCCATGTGGGACCACCTTTTCAATTGGAGAGGGGAACCAGGAAGGGCTGCCCCCTTTTGTTTGCACTTTTTATAGAACCCTTTACCCGAGCGATTCGTCTTAATCCCAGGATTCAGGGAGTGAAGATAGGTGGGACTGAACATAAATTAGGCCTATATGCCAATGATATTTTACTTCTTCTAAGTAATCCTGAGGTCCTAGTTTCCAAAGATATTTTATCATTAGGGGAGGGAGAGTGGGGCAGCTGCAAACTAGGGTGTTGGCTGCACACTCGAGCAGACCTGGATAGACCAGGTGGTCTGTTTTCTGCTGGCACATTCATATGTTTGTATGTTTTATTAGAGTCAATCCTTTACTGAAATCTGGGATACCTTTTAAACATGACAAAAACCAAAGTGCTGACCTTTCCTAGCAGGCCCTCCTAAAATACAGAGGGCATATCCTATGAGATGGGATCTAAAAATGATGAAGTATTTAGAGGTGTATCTGAGGGTGAGCCCACCTCCCTTTTCCAAGATAATTATGTGGGTTTAGTGAATACCACTAATCAGGAGTACAGGCGCTGGGCTCCTCTTCCACTGCCTTTGCACTCCAGGGCACAGGAGACAAAGATGAAAATACTTCCAAGATTTTTATATCTTTATCAAAGCGTCCCCTGTGTTATTCCACCCCAGGAATTGAAAGCCTGGTCACGAGTCAAATGGCAAATACTGTATCTGCTTAAGAAGAAGGGAGGATTGGCGACTCCCCACCTCCCAGGCTATTGGGTGGCATCCAAAATGAAGCTAATATTAACGTGGCAGAATCACCTTTACTTTTCTCATTGGAAGACGACTGAATTGGGATCGAATCTAGACCCCAACTGCACATTAAGCCTTTCCATCACCACTTGAGGGTGGGTCAGGAAGTGAGAATGCTTACAGGAGTGCCTGCTGCATTGGAGGGCAGGAGGCGGGGGACTCATAGGGTTCACTCCCCTTTTTATGTGGAGATAAATGGTGGGCCTGGGATGAACGTTTTCGACCTGCTTTTTTTGACCAATGGTTCAGACGACAGGCGGCGGTGGATTTTCATTCTCCCTGGCAGATATTACAGGAGGGCTCCCCTTTTCCATTTGAGGTGGTGGCTCCCAGTTATAACACTGCCCCAGTTGATAGATTCTGGTATTAACAGACTAGAAACTATGTATGTGCCCAATTTAGCAATCCTGCAAATATACAAACTTATTTATTCTCCCACCCCCATTTGAAACTATTCGGGCCTTTCCTATCAGGAAGGTAGCGATAACCCTCTTGGACCTTGGATTTCAGGAGGGCAGACTTCAGGAAAATGGGTGAGGTTCTAAGGAGCCATCTGATGAGCATCAGAGCAGATATGGGAGTGGACCTAAAGTGGACCATCATTAAGGAAGGAATACTGGTTGTCACTGATGAGTGTGTTAGGCTCAGGGGGAAGAACACAAGGGCCAAGGCGCTCAGCTGGTTCAGTTCTGGGGTTGCCAAGGCACTAAGGGAAAAGAAGTTGGCCTATAGAAAATTCAGGAAGACCAAGAGAGGTGGATAGGGAAAATTACCTAAGGTTGGCTAGTGAGGCAAGTAAGGAAGTCCGGCGAGCAAAGGCACAGAAGGAGCTTCAAATAACTGAAGGAATCAAGAAGGGGGAGAAGGCTTTCTTTCACTATATAAGTGAGAAAAGGGTCAAGGAGGAAGGGATTGTTAGGCTTAAGAAAGGTATGGAGTGGGTGGAGGATAATGGAGGAAAGGCAGAGCTACTAAATAAATACTTCTGTTCCGTCCTCATCAGGGAGGAGGACGGACCAGTGCCTTCAGGAGGGAAAAGAAGAGCTGGGGGGAAGGGAACACAGATATAGTGAGAGAGGGTCTGCTCGCATTGAAAGTGGACAAATCGCTAGGCCCAGACAGAGTACATCCAAGGGTACTAAAGGAACTGTCAGAGGAGCTGGCAGGGCCGCTAGCAGACCTATTTAATAATTCACTAGAATCAGGCGTGGTACCACGGGACCAGAGAACACCACATGTAGTGCCCCTTCACAAAAGTGGTCCCAAGGATGATCCAGGGAACTACAGACCAGTCAGTATGACCTCCATTGTGGGAAAGCTGATGGAGACTATACTAAAGGAAAGGCTGGTGGAATATCTAAAGGAACATGGTCTCCAGGAGGAGAGGCAGCATGGGTTCATGGCGGGGGATTTCATGTCAGCAAATCTGATTGACTTCTTTCACTGTGTCACTAAGACAGTAGACAGGGGCCAAGTGGTAGACATGCTCTATCTTGACTTCAGCAAGGCCTTTGACTCTGTGTCCCACCAAAGGTTGATCAGGAAGTTGGTGGATCTTGGAATTGGGAAAGATGGTCAGATTGGTGCAAAACTGGCTGGGGACAGAACCCAGAGGTGGTGGTGGGGGCGGGGGAGTTATCTGGCACCACAGAGGTAACCAGTGGGGTCCCACAGGTCTCTGTGCTGGAGCCGGTGGTGTTCAATGTTTTCATCAATGACACTGGGGATGGCATTAAAGGCAAAAGGTGCCCACACCTCAAAAAGGACATTAACCTGCTGTTGAAGGTACAGAGGAGGACTATAAAGATGATAGCCGGTCAGCAGGGCAAGTCATACGAGGAGAGGTTGAGGGCACTGAACATGTACTCCCTGGAATATAGGGGGGAGAGAGAGAGAGAGAGAGAGAGAGGGGACATGATTGGGACATTCAAGTACCTGAAAGGGATAAATAAGGTTGATAAGGAGAGTATCTTTAAGCAGAGTGGCAACCATATCACAAGCGGGCGGAGTCTTAAGCTGGAGGGTGGAAGGTTTAGGAGGGAGGTCACAAAGCACTTCTTCACAGAGAGGGTGGTGGACACTTGGAATGCGCTGCCGGAAGAGGTCATCTCATTGAAGACGGTGGGCAGCTTTAAGAGAGGCTGGGATAGGCATAGGGGGAAGGTAAGGAATAGTGGGTAGCGAGGATGGGAGGAGTGGGGAGGGAGGGCAGGGACATTAGCTCAAGCTGTGGACCTTGCAATACGAGCAGACTTGATAGACCAAATGGTCGCCTTCTGCTGGCTTCTTCGGATGTTCGTATTTACAAGACTTGGGGTACAACACTCTGTTGGTCAAGGCCAGATGGGAAGAGGAACTAGGCCTACAGATTGAACAGGCAGACTGGGGGAGATCCTGGTCATCGACCTGGGCCACCACTTCATCACCAACTTGGCACAAATTATAATGGAGAGTTTGGATTCAGTATTTCTAGTCATCACAGTCCAAGCTAAATTTCATCCAAGCAAGTCCTGTGGGATGCTGGAGGTTTGGAGAAGGTAAGGCCTCACATGCCCAAATATTTTGTCACAGTCCACAGATTAGGCCCTTTGCACCTCAACATTGGGTCATCTACTTACACTATTTGAAGGTCTGGGGTAGTGGGTCTGGAACATTTGATGCTGGGTTCAGAACCAATACAATTAAAAGAGGAGACCAAATACCTTGACGTATTTTGGTGGCTGCAGCCCTAAAGGCTTTGACTAGGAGATGGCTGCAGGTAGACCCCCCCCGCCCCGACAGTAGATGAATGGATTAAAATCATTTTGCAAATACAAGAGATGGAAAAACTTACTTATTCCCTTCAAAGAAGACATCCACAGTATATAAATAGATGGACCAGACAGGAATTATTTATTCCAGCAATATCAGTATAAAAGCACATAACGAATACCATGGTGTACCCCCTTTAGGTTAGTACTTAGCATGGTAGGCCTTAGAATGAGGGATTACGGCTAGACACTTAACTAACCCCCCCGTAAGGGGCAACTATTTTTTTTACATCTTACAAGTAACCCTACAGGAATTGAGTATTTAGAACGTACAAAAGCTTAACCTCATCACATCTGAATGCTAACTAGTAATTCTTGATTTTATTCTTCTTACTACAAGTAATTTCGTCGGGTGGGGGGTGGGTAGGATCGCAACACTGGTTTAATGTTATTATTGTGATTTAAATGCATTAAGTTTTCTTTTATTGTTAAAATGGTTCATATATTTTTATTAGAATGGATGTCAAGTCTTTGGAGACGTACTTTGGAAGAGGTTATAATACGACTAGTAGTCTTGTTTTAAAGATGATAAACTAAGGTTTTGTACTCTTCCAGGTATTTTAATAAAGAAAAGTATAAAAAAGAAAATCACTGGGGACAGTGGTGCACAGGTAACTGAAAAGGTCAATATGTTTAATTCACGCTACAGGGACAACCCACACTGGGGATGTAACCATTGCGGTCACAAATATTTTGACACAGGTTAGAAGAAATATCTTCCCACAAAAGTGCTAATGTGTTATGGAAATGCATGACATTTTCTCCTGTAGTGTAACTTCTTTTCAACAATAAAAATTAGTTAAAATAAAAAATCAAAGGGACCACTTTCATTAATAGAGACCCTCCCTATTAAATCAAGCTGGTGACGTTTTAAATCGCAACATTAAATAGTAATAAAAATGTAAAAATAACTCGCCCCTATTAAAAAGTCAATGGGGCATGCACACGCAACCTTCGTTTTATGACATCACAAAACGGGATTGCATGTGCTGACATGGGGGAGTGTATGCCAATTCAAGAAGTGCATCTGGTTTTTTTGCAAGTGCTATGGGAATAAAATTATGAGTGAAATCTCTTTTCTAAATGGAGGAATTCGGAAGTAGGATTAGTATCCCGCAACTCTGCCCCAGGTAGCCAAACTTATATGTTTGTGGGGCCGGCTGTTAGCTTACCATGAAGCTGCTCTTTAAGTACTCTGGAATCACGTTTGACCTGGCGCAGACTTTCTCTGACCACATCGCGGTCACTACCTGATGTATAAAATCAAACTGGGAGCTGTGTACCAGATAATCAACTACCTCACCCCTGAAGCCCCGCTCACCTCCGTGGCACTCTTCTCCCACTACTAGACAATGGCTCTCCTGTCTATGCATTTACTACTTCTTCCGGACTTGCTAAGCTGAACTCCAACTAAAATATTATCTGTAGCTCTGCTCTCCTAGTACTCACCCATATGCATCACTGCACCCTTTACCAGACACTTGGATACTCGACCTGCCGCGACTACCTGCTGGTTGTACAGTTGATAACGCCATCAGGATAAGGCTGGATCCACCCTCAAACTCTCGCTCCATCTCAAAAACATATCTCCGTGACCTCCGCCACTCCTCTAGCCATTTGCTACAATGCCCACAAGTCTGCACATATTGCAGGGGTTGAAACTGGTACCGGCCCACTAGCCAAATGCTGTTAGATTCTGTATTAGACTAGTAAGATTTTCCTTTTATTAGTCCTGCAGGCTTACACTGGAGAATATTTCAATAAGCATACTAACTGGGCCACTGGAAATGTCTTGAGGGGCTAGTGGATTTTCCAAATCACTAGCCCTGCTGGCTAGTGATTGGAAACCTTAATTTCTACCCCTGATATGGGCCTAAAAACCTTTGCCTCTGCTGCTCCTGACCTGTGGAACCGCATTCCAGCCTCCCTGTGGTCCCTTAACTCCCACAGTCAATTCAAATCTCAAGGCACACCTAACAGCAACACTCAAATGACCTTGGTCCCTGACTGAATGACATGCATGCAGTTCCGTTCCCTTGCTATGCTGGCAGTTTCCCATTACCAAACTGATGTTCTGTATGGCTTGTATCTTACTGTTTTACTTTCCATGTTATCTTTTATACTTCCCTAGCTGCTATTCCTTGCATTATTTTGCTTGTTCTTTGGTCGAAAGCAGTTGTAATATGTTCCAATTTTTTGGCCTGTATGGTACCCAATGCCTCGTATCTTGCTGTATTGTACTGTACTATCTTGTATAGAATGTCTTTTGTGCCATCTTCATGGACCAGGTCATCCCTGAAAATGGTCCTCGAATCAGTGCACCTAGCAAGTAAACAAACAAATAAAAGTTCTTGCCATTTTATAAAAGATGAGTAACATCTCTGTCTCAGTGGTTTTCATTTTCTTCCTATATATTTTTTCTCATACTGAAACTTAAGGTACAAACTCCAGGTCCTGGTCTGACACATGACACACTGGGCAGCAGAACTCCTCTCCCCATGACTGGTGCCACAGTTCACCAAAAGAAAAAATTACTCACCTTAGTAATTATGTTTCTTCTAATGGAGTCTTGCTGTATTCTGACAATTGCAGTTGCTTCAGCCTTTAAACTGCCCGCAAGAACAAAGGGTCAACTTTTCTATGCATGGCATAGAACGCTCATCTCGAGCTCGGTTGAAGCCTCTGCCTGTTATTGAACTGCAACCATCACATCTTTATGAGCAAAACTCACTAGGTGTTCTATGTGGAAACTAAAATTGTTAACTAGCCAACTGGCAGAAAAATACAGGTTACTCACCTGTAACAGGAGTTCTAGGAATGGTATATGTTCATCCACACTTATTGGCAGTTATCCTTGCCGCTTTAAATCTTGCCGGAAGGTCTTCAAGCTGGCTCCTCCCACCCACCCGGGTGGTAAAAACTCTCGGCTCCACCCCATGGCCTTGATATGGCCCACTGGAAAAGCTCAGGTTGTGCGTCGGCCGGAGGTTTGAGGGAATGTAGATGAACAACATATACCATTCCTAGAACTATTGTTACAGGTGGAGTAACCTGTATTTCTAGTGACATGGATATGTTGTTCATCCACACTTATTGGCAGACTCCTAGCAGTTCTCCGGGAGGAAGGAGGCAAGGCACACCCGATACTTACTTGGGAAATAAAGACTGGAGAACGGAGGCCCCAAAACCAGCATCCCGGCGTGACTCAAGGTCGATGTGGTAATGGGTAATGAAGGTGTGTGCTGACTTCCAGGTAGCAGCCCTGCAGATTTCCTGGATAGGGACGTCCCTGGAAGCAGCCACCGATGCAGCAGTATGGCCGGTAGAATGAGCTCTTATCCCTCTGGGAGGCTCCATGCCCGCCAACTTATAGCAGAGATCTATGCAGGAGGTGACCCACCTGCTTATAAATCCGCTTGGCTGCAGGTCTGCCAGGTGTGGCTTCAGCGTAGGTGATAAACAGCTGGCGAACCTCTCCCAATTCAACCGTGCACTCCTTATAGTAGGCGAGCGCCCTTCTAGGGTCCAGAGTATGGAGCCTATATTCGGCCTCCGAGGTGTGATTGGGGAAGAACACCGGCAGAGTCAACACCTGGTTAAGGTGAAACTCCGACACCACCTTCGGAAGGAATTTCGGGTGGGGGCGCAGGACAACCTTGTCCCTGTGGAAGACCAGGTAAGGAGACTCGATGGAAAGAGCCTGGAGCTCTCCCATCCTTCTGGCTGACGTGATAGCCACCAAGAAGGTGGTCTTCCACGACAGGTGAGAGAGTTCACACCTGTGCATTGGTTCAAATGGCTTGCCCATGAGCTTTGCCAGTACCAGCAGTAGATCCCACGGAGGTGGAGGTTCTCGGACCGGAGAGGAAATGTGATCAAGGCCTTTGGAAAAGCGCCAGACCACCTTCTCCTGCACCACCGACTGCTTCCCGGCCCGCGCCCGGTAAGCAGAGATGGCTGCCAGGTGCACCCTTAGGGTCGTCGACCTAAGCCCTTGCTGAGAAAGGGACCATAAATAGTCCAAGATGCTTGCCAAGGAACAGGAGGAAGGGTCCAAGCCCTTGCCCTGACACCAAATGGAAAACCTCTTCCATTTGAAGGCATAGCATTTCCTGGTCGACTCCTTACGAGACGCCTCAACTACATTGAGGACCTCGTCGGAAAGACCCAAGGCCTGGAACTCTAGCCGCTCAGGAACCAGGCCGTCAGGTGCAGGGACTGAAGGTCTGGATGGAGTACCTTCCCTGATTGACTGAGAGCAGGTCAGGCGAGCTGGAAGCTGCCTTGGGAGCCTGGAGTTGAGGCTGAGGAGATCTGGGTACCAGAACTGGGGTGGCCAGTCTGGGGCTATCAGAATCACCTGCGCCTTGTCCCTCCTTGCTTTGAGAAGCACCTTGTGTATCAAGGGAAATGGGGGGAAGGCGTAGAAGAGGCCCGGGGTCCACGGCCTCGAGAAGGCATCCCCCTGCAGCGAGCCCTGCTGAGTGGGGCAGGCATGGAACAGCCTCAGCTTCGCGTTCTCCCTGGAGGCAAACAGGTCCACCTGAGGTGTGCCCCAATGGGAGAACAGATCTTGCACTACTTCCGGCAGGAGAGACCACTCGTGGGACGCAGCCCCTATCCGGCTCAGGGCATCGGCCAGGGTGTTGGAGGCTCCTGCCACATGAATGGCTAGGAGATCCGCCTCCAGGCTGCGCACGAGTGACCAAATGCGGAGAGCTTCCTTGCATAGAAGCATGGAGCGCGTCCCACCCTGGCGGTTTAGATAGTACATGGTCGTGGTATTGTCCGTCTGGACTCTGACCACTTGACCCTGGAGAAACGGAGCAAAGGCGGTGAGAGCTAGGCGGACCGCTCGGAGCTCCAGCAGGTTGATGTGGCATCGGGACTCCCGCAGGGACCAGAGGCCATGCGCCCGGTGTTCCCCCAGATGGGCACCCCAACCCAGAGAGGCATCAGTCGACAGAGAAACCGTCGGCTCGGGGCGGACAAACGGGATGCCCACCTGCAGATGAACTGGAACGGTGCACCACAGGAGAGTGTTCCACATCCCCTGGGTCACCGTCACTAGCTGGTCCAATGGATCGCAGTGTTGTGACCACTGGCTGGCCAGTCCCCACTGAAGAGGACGCATGTGCCAGCGGTGCAGGCCGCCATGAGACCCAGGAGGCGCAGGAAGTCCCGGGCAGGGCACGACTGCCCAACCCAAAATGATTGGGAAAGGAGGAAAGAACCTCAGCCCTGTCCGCGGGAGCCGTGCTCTGCCTCAAGAGAGTCGAGCTCTGCCCCATGAAAGAATCACCTGCTTGGCTCACGCTCCGACTTGGCCTCGTTGATGAGAAGGCCGACTTGAGAGCAAACCTGGAGGGCCAGATCTCTGGACCGCTCCACCTCCTGTCTGGAGGGGGCTGCTATCAGCCAGTCGTCCAGGTAAGGGTACACCCGGACCCCTCGACGCCGCAGGAATGCTGTCACCACTGCAATGCATTTGGTGAAGACCCTGGGAGCTGGAGACAAGCCGAAGGGCATGGCTCGGAACTCGAAAAGGGATCCTTCCGCTCGAAAGCGAAGGAATCTCTGATGTGACAGACAGATAGGGACGTGAAAGAACGCGTTCTGCAGGTCCAGAGAGCAGAACCACACGCCGTGTTCCAAGTATGGTATTACCTGACCCAGAGTGACCATCCTGAAGGTTCGAGACCTTAGGAACTTGTTTAGGTCGTGTAGGTCGAGAATGGGGCGCCAGCCCCCATCCGCTTCGAACCAGGAAGTACCTGGACACAAACCCGGGTCTGAGGGAGGGTCTGCCACCTCCTGATCACCTCCTTCTGGAGGAGGAGAGCGATGTCGGCTCGGCGAGCTGAACAGTGACTGGAGACCCCGATGCCCCCCCGAGTGCGACGGCTCTGAAGGGCGGGGCCTGTTCGAATTCCAAGGGCAGGCCTTTTCCCACCACCTCCAACACCCACCTGTCTGTGGTAATAACGGACCAGGCGGAAAGGAAGTGACGGAGCCGTCCCTCCACGGGGGGAACCTGGGGTGAGGTGACGGGGTTGGGGGCGACACCCCTCAACCCGTCACTGGGCAGGCTTGGAGGAGGGACCGGCAGAGGGACCTCCTGGGCCTTTACCTCCCTGCTTCCTGTTGGAGGAAGTCCCGGGCTTGGGTTTGGGATGCCAAGCTCGAGCCTGCTGGCCCTGACGTTGCTGGGCCGGACGTGCCGCGGGCGCAGAGGGACGAAAGGGCTTAGGCTGTGGTTTGCGGCCTTTGTCCTTCTGAGACGGATGAGACAGAGTCCAAGGTAGCATTGGACTTCTCGATCCTCTGTAGGTGACCTTCCACCCCAGGACCAAGAGGTCGGTCCTCAAGAACGGGACATCCACCAACTGTGCTGGGTATCCAAGTGAAGGTGGATATCCTCAACCAAGCCCGATGGCGCATAGCCACTGCGGCCGCTACAGACCTGGCACATGAGTCCCAATGTCAAAGCAGTCTGAAGCTGCTGTTTGGCCACTGCCCTGCCCTGGTCCGACCTGCCTAACCGTGGTCTGCAGGTCGCGGGAAGATGAGGGCAACCTCGTCCAGGGAGCCCAACAGGGCATGAGACAAATGTGCCATGAGGACGGCCGAACTGGCCTGACGAAGGCCGAGGGAGGACGCAGCGTAGACTTTTCGCCCGGCATAGTCCAATTTCTTGGACTCCTTGTCAGGAGGTTTGTCCACGTCCCTAGCGTTCCCGGCACGCCAGAAAACGCTGTCGGTAACTAACCCCTCGGCCGAGGGGTGTTCCGAAAAACCGGACAAGGAACCGGTAGGGACCGCATACTTCCTGGCCATCCTGGCCGAAGACGCAGGGCAGGAAGCAGGGCGCTGCCAGAGCTCCAAGGCCGGGCCCACTATGGCCTCGGCCACCGGAAAGGCCTCCATAGGGGAATCCCCTTGGTCCAGAATCTCCGTGAGGGGATACCTGGCCCGCTTAGAGACTGGTTCGAGCTTCATCCCGGTGGATTCCGAGATGAGCTGAAGCAATCCTAGGTAGGACGAAGGGCTATCGTCCACCGACCGTCCTCCTGAGGACTCCAAGTCCATTCGCCTGGAGAAAGGGGAGGAATCGCCGGACTCTGAAGAGTCCGCAAAGAGCTGCCTCGGGCCTGAGCCACCCTCCACCTGCCGAGGACGATTGGGAGTGAGGGTAACAGACAGCCTATGGGGCAGGCCCTGAGCTGACAGAGAATTCTTGGTCGGAGACCCAAATAACAGCTGTGGAGGCGGAGGTTCCACCGGGATCGGCAGAGCAGCTGGTTTTGGGCGAACAACCAGCCTGGGAACAGGCTCCTCGGGTAAGTCGAGGGTTGTTTGACCGCTCCGTGCGACAGCCACCTAATGGCCGGGGAAGGCAACGGCGTCGGCTTGTTCCCGGTCAGAAGGAGCTGTTGCCATATGAGGTCCTCGTATCGTCGACGTAACTTACGTCGAAGCCTCCCCTCGTCCGAGGAAGAGGATGAGCAGCGACGCCGCTTGCCGCGGTGCCGAGACAGAGACCGCCTATGACGGTGGGATCGGCTGGACCGCGAAGAAGTCCGACACAGAGAACCTCTGCTTTCCCGAGGACGGTGCGGGGAGGTGTCGTGGGGAACCGGCACTCCCCTCAGTTCGGAGGGTTCACCCGGAGGCTCTGGAAAGGAGGCACTGGCAAGCCCACGGGGTCCTCAACTCCCACCGGGAGAACCGGGGAGAGAGGATTCTCGGCTTCTCCTGTCGATAACCTGTCCAACGGGTCGAGAAAAATCTCGACCGCGTCAACGGGAGTCTCGGTCAACTGGCCTGACAGGGACACCGTGAGACCAGTGGCCGAAGCCGAGCTGTCGACCGAAATCGACGGCCGACGACTCGGTGAGAGGGATCTTTCCCGCTCCCAAGAGCATCGACGAAGGGACTTACCCTTGTCTCTCATTTTGGACCGAGAAAAGGGTCCAGCAGAAGTTGGACCCTCTCCTTTAGTAGAGAGGGACAGACAAAGCTCCTTAAAGGAAGCTGAATAAGAGGCACCCAGAGAGAGCGGGACAAATGCCGTGGCTGAGGTAGATGCGGCCCGCGCCGCCTCCTCTTCGAGGGCAATCATCTGCTCGAGCTGATCCATGAAACCGCCGACCGGGCCTCTTTCGAATTTACGGAGGAGCTCTCGGACGCCCAGTTGTAAACGGGCAGCACGGTCTTAGAGGACGTAGGCCGAGAAGGAAGAACACAGGTTGCAAGCCTCCGGGTCGTGCTCAAGGCCTAGACAGTAGACTCACGTGGAGTGCGGATCCGTCCGAGACATCTTATGCCCGTAAGGGCATCTCCGGAAACCGGGAGTCTATTTGTCCATCGCAGTCGCGAGGAATAGAAGACCGAAGTCTATTTTAGCGAAAACTTTTAAATTCGCAAAACCGAAGAATTAGGAACTAGTCTTATATGCAGAGCGTCAAGGAGGGAACCTGAGCTTCCAAGCGGTAAGGAAGATCTGGCGGCATGGGGCGGAGCCGAGGGTTTTACCACCCGGGTAGGTGGGAGGAGCCAGCTTGAAGACCTTCCGGCAAGATTTAAAGCGGCAAGGATACCTGCCAATAAGTGTGGATGAACAACATATCCATGTCCCTAGAAATAATGTTTTGGGTCCTCAAAGGAAGACAAGTCAGGAAACCCAAAACAAATCAAATGAAATAACATTCCACCCAAAGAAAACAGAGGTGTAAAGGGGGCACCTCTAGGGTGCACTAACACTGCCCAGCCCACCAACCCAAAAAATCTAGGTTCTGAGAGGGAAGGTAGGGGAGGTCCGAATACAGCAAGACTCCACTAGAAGAAACAATTACTAAGGTGAGTAATTTTTTCTTCAAACAACATGAAGTCTTGCGTATTCTGACAATTGCAGACTACCAAGCAGTATCTCCATGGAGGAGGGACAGAACCTACTTTGGAAATAGGCTCTGAAGTATTGCTGTGCCAAACCGAGCATCACTCCTAGCCTGGATATCCAGAAAGTAATGCTTGGTAAAAGTATGGACTGTTTTCCAGGTGGCTGCTTGACAAATTTCTAAAAGAGGGATATCCCTGGCAGCAGCCAGGGAAGCAGCTGTACCTCTTGTGGAATGAGCCCTCATGCCTGAGGGTGGAGTTTTACCCAGGTTTTCATAGCAAAATTGTATACAAGAAACAGTCCACCTGGCAATAGATCTCTTGGTGGCAGGTTTGTACTTCCCAACTTCTCCATAAGTGAGGAACAACTGGAGGAAGTCAAACCTGTGACCCTTGGTAAGCTCTATGTAGTAGCGAAGGACTCGTTTTACATCCAAACTGTGTAGCTTCCTCTCTCCCGAGGAAGAATGATCAGTGAAGAAAACAGGGAGAGAGAGACTGATTCAGGTGGAAATCTGAAACCACTTTAGGTAAGAACTTTCTGTTAGTTCTAAGGACCACTCTTTCTGTGAAAAAAGAGATGAAATCAGGTTCCACTGACAGGGCTTGCAATTCACCGGAACGTCTAGCAGAAGTAATGGCTACCAAAAACACAGTTTTCCAAGTCAAGTACTTAAGCTCTGCTGAGGACAAAGGCTCAAAAGAGGGTTGCATAAGCTGAGCAATGCAAACATTAAGATCCCAAGCAGGAGCAGGATCCCTAAAGAGGGGATAGGTGTGATGCAATCCCTTGAAAAACTTAACAGAATACAGGATGGGATGACAGTGAGGAAGACTTGCCCACTGACAGGAAAGCAGAACAGCTGCCAAGTGTACCTTGAGAGTAGCTGGTCTAAGACCTAGGCCATTGAGGTAGACCATATAATCCAGAACCATAGGCAATTCAGCAGAGTCTGGAGAAATATTCTTAGAATACCAAATGCTGAATCTTTTCCATTTGGAATTGTAAGTCTTTCTGGTGGAGGGCTTTTGAGAAGCCTTTAGGATATCCAGAACCCCTTGGGAAAGATGCAGATCTGCAAACCAACTCTTCAAGAGCCAAGCCTCGAGATTGAGAGACTGAAGATTGGGGTACGAAATCCTCCCCTGAGAGGATGTTAACAGGTTGTAATTCCTGGGAAGAGACGGGGGAAGATGGACTGCTAGGGACAGCAACAAGGGATACCATGGCTGCCTGGCCCAGTCCGGATCAATCAGAATCACTTTGCATGGCTGTGACCTCATCTTGACTAACACTCTGAACAGGAGAGGGAAGGGGGGAAAAGCATATAGAAATTTCCCTTCCCAGTTCAGAGTCAGAGCATCCAGGGGGACTGAGCCCAAGACTGGGGGGTCTGCAACAAAAGAGAGGAAGTTGGTGATTGTCTGGGGCTGCAAAAAGATCCATCTCTGGAGTGCCCCATTTTCAGAAAATCACCTTCAACACCAGAGTATCTAGGGCCCATTCGTGATGGCCCTGGGATATTCTCGTCAGTGCATCTGCTAGAACATTGTCCTTCCCTGGAAGGTGAACTGCTACCAGAGAGAAGTTTGCAGGGAATAAGCCAAGGACCACAACTTCATTGCGTCTGTGCACAAGGCCATAAACCGAGTGCCTCCTTGCTTGTTGATGTACCACATGGTGGTGGTGGTGGTGGTGGTGTCTGTTCTGACCTGAACCACCTTGTTTTGTACCGATTTGGAAAAAGCTTGCAGTGCCAGAAACACTACCCTGAGTTCAAAGAGACTGATGTGTAGAAGAGATTCATGAGGCGACCACAGACCATGGGTGTTAAGTTCCCCTAAATGGGCTCCCCAGCCCAGCAGGGAAGCATCTGTGGTGAGGACCACTGAATGAGACTGAGTGGCAAATGGTACCCCTTGTCTCAAATTGTCCTCTGCCCCTATGAAGGTGAGGAGCTGCACTGGTTCAAGAACCGACTTTGGTAGGTTGAGAAGAAATCCTAAGAAGTGAGCACCTGCTGGGTCACTTGCAGGTGTAAATTGACTTGGTCTGGGGACTGGCCCACTATGAGCCAGTCGTCCAAATATGGAAAAATGGAAATATTTTCTCTTAGGAAGACAACAACTACTGCCAGGCACTTGCGAAGACCCTTGGGGCTGATGTTAGGCCAAAGGGCATTACTCTGAACCGATAGTGGCCTGAAGGCAACTTGAACCTGAGGTACTTTCTGTGGGAGCACCTGATGGGAATGTGAAAGTAGGCATCTTTGAGGTCCAGGGAGGCTAGCCAGTCCCCTGGCCTTAGAGAGGGAAGGATAATTCCCAGAGTTATCATCTTGAACTTTGACTTTAAAAGATGTTTGTTCAGGTATCTTAGGTCCAGGATGGGTCACCACTCTCCTGTCTTTTTTGGGGTCAGGAAGTACTTGGAGTACAATCCTTTGCCCCAGTGCAGGGTAGGTACTCTCTCTATAGCTCTTAGAGCTAGGAGAGAAGAAACCTCTGCCTCTAGGGCAAGGGTTTCTGAGAGATTTGCAGGTGGAAAAGATCTGGCTCATCTTGGGAAATGTTTTGAAGCCGAGAACCAGTCCCTGGCTTACTACTTCCAGGACCCACTTGTCTGATGTAACAGACATCCAGTCCCGGACAAAGTAAGCCAGCCTGCCCCCTACTGGGATAGGAGAATCGACCTGGGCAGACCCATCAGGGTGTCTGCTTGGCAGGGGCTTTAGGTTGAGGGGTGGATGCAGGCCTGCTCATCCCCCTTCTGCCTCTCCTCTGAAGAACCCCCTCTGTGAAAAGGAAGAGGCGGCCTGTGCTTGGTAAAAAGGCCTTTGGAAAGGCCTGCCCCTGGACTTTGAGGAGTTGCCAGTCTTTCCTTGGCCTGAGCACTCCTGTAAGTGGTCCTATATTCATCCATTTTCTTCATGCAATTCTCTGTCTGCTCCCCAAACAGAGAATTACCCACTACAGGAAAATCCATGGCCTTAGCCTGGGTATCCTGTGAGAGGCTAGTACATCTGAGCCAAGCCATTCTCCGACGAGCCACAGATGTAGCCATGACTCTTGATATATCACTGGAGTCTACAGCAGCATGAAACTGAACTTTTGATGCCTCAATCCCATCTGCAGCCACCTAGCCACCTCCTCGGCAAGCTGGCGGGGGGGAGCCTGTTTAGCCAGTGCCAGTATAGAGTCCCACCTGGACTTCTGGTACCTGGCTGCATAGGCCATATAATTAGCCTGCCTGAGTCCCAAGGATGATGACATGTACTGCTCTTTGCCATGGCATCAGTCTTCCTGGAGTCCTTGTCTGGGGGTGTGATGCCAAGGGAATGCTTGCCTTATCAGAGGCAGCAGCCTGTACAACCCTCAACATACTGCATTGCTGATAAAGGAACTCTGTATCTGAGCTCTGAAAGATTATACCTCTTGTCCATTCTTCTATCCACAGGAGGTATGGAATTGGGAGACTTGATAATTTTATCGTCCGTTTCCCAAAGGATTTGTGGAGGGAAACAGAGTTTGCTGGACTCTAGGATGTCCATCATCTCTACATAGTCAGGCTCTTCCTGATCCTCCACTGTCTCCTCCACAGGGAGCTGGAGGGTATCAGCCACCTTTCTGTAAATCATGACGTGTGAAGGGGACTCAAAGCCTAGGAGGAGAAACACCTGAAGGTCTGTCTGGGGAGATGTCCGGGTCAATAGGCACATCCAGGCTTTCACCACCACCATAATCATCTTCCAACTCTCATTCCTCCTCAAACTCCAGTTCATAAAATTCTTCTAGGGTATAATCCGGAACCAGGGGAACCGACCGAACCGAGCCCTTGCCAAAAGGTGCCGGATCAGTCGGAACCGAACAAAGTGATTCCACAATACGAATCGCTTTGGCTATTTCATTGGCGGTCGGAGTATGAGATTCTGGATCCGAACCGGTCGATTTGTCTTTTCGTTTTCTTTTTGTCAGAACCAATTCCTCTGAATTGGCTCTCCTTTTGCCCGAAGTATTGCCCTGGTCAGAGGGCACTCCTACTGGGTCGGTCAGAACCGAACCGGGCTGGCCATCCGGGTCAGAGGATTTCTCGGCCTCCCTTTCCCTCAATCTACCTAATCTCTTTTCCAAGGTAGATTTGGGAACATTTTTGCAAATTTGGCAGTCAATCAAGGTGGTCAAACCCCAGACAATATACACAGGTGGTGTGGGGATCGGCCTTAGCAAAGACCTCCCACACACACACACACACACACTGCAGTGTTGAAACCCAGTGGGCCCGTTTTTTTTCTTGGGTTTCTCAGACATGGCCAACCTAACCAAACTTACCCTTTTTTCGGCAACCGCCAGGCAAGACTCCCCTATCGGCTCCTGACCGTGTCACGGGTCTTGGAAAAAAACGTGCTGAAACCCGGGTGTGTTTTTTTTTTTTTTTTTTTTTTGTTTGTTTGGTTTTTGGTTTTTTGAGCACCGATACGGACCGGTAACCACACACTAAATTAAAGTATAAATTTTACCTGAAATGATCGGTTCAGCCAAACCGATCCACACTCTTTACAAGTTCCACACAGAAAACAGAACAAAACTTATTTAGTACTCATGGTACCACAGACAGACTTGAACCGACTATGCAGAAACAACAATTTCGGTAGAAAAACCAACCGAAAACAGACACTTCAACCGACTTTGAACTGAGCAACAGGAGAAATCTCTGGAGCGACTGTTCAGTGAGGCAGAGTAAAGAATCTTATGGTTGCAGTTCGAACAACAGGCAGAGGCTTCAGCAGAGCTAGAGATGAACATTATATGCCATGCATAGAAAAGTTAACCCTTTGTTCTTCGGGGCAGTTTAAAGGCTGGGGCTAACTGCAATTGTCAGAATACAGCAAGACTTCATGTTGTTTGAAGTAAGTATTTCCATTCAATAAATAGAACTAACCACCCTAATCCAAAGTGCCTAAGAATGTAATTTATTTTTCAACCACATAAAAGGGGAGGTCTTTGAAAACTAAAAAGCTAATAAGCGACATTTGCAAGACAAAATATGTTGTCTATTTACAATGGCAATCGTAAATGGGACTGTCAGCACTAAGAGCCCAACATTCAAGTATTGGGCTGGTCCTAATTTGCACTCTGTGAGCAAATACATTTTGTTTACTTACTGTTTACTGCAGTACAGAAGATTGTATTACACTGAGTCTGCTGACCAGCAAGCCAACATTTTCTGTAACTACAAATCCCAGAATCCCCTGCATCAGGCATCAGAGGAGGGCTGCAGCAGTTAGAGACTCAACAGCCTGCAGTGTATTTTAGAGCTCTGATGACCGCCGATCATATGTTTGCTGGTTCAGTTGTTTTCCCAGAACTAAGCACAGTCATCTGTGACTGTACTTAGTGCAGGGAGGACAGCAGGAACAGCAAACAAAAGATCAGAGCTCATAACTCTTAACATGTACTGCAAGATATTGAGTCTCCCACTGCTGTGGCCCTTCTCGAATGTCAGCAGCTAGGGATTCTGGGATTTTTAGTTACAGAAAATGTCAGCTTGCAAGTCAACAGAATTAGTGTGATACAAACTACTATACTGCAATAAACAGCAATATGTTTTTATCACAACATTTAAATTAGGACAAGCCCTATACTTGGGTGTGTGGCTCTTACTGATGACAGTTCCCCTTCTAAATTTGAATACAGTGGAGTAGGGCCAATGATTCTCTGTTTTCGTTGGAAAAAACAAACGTATTTTAAAATTTTGCCAAACAGAATTGGCCATTTTCAAAAACAGAAAATCACTGTCTCCAAAGGAGACAACAAGTGATGTAAATAAGAAAAACTCTCTGGATAAACAAGTACCCTTCAGACATAAAGCTATATCCAACAACTTTTCCATACTATCCTTTCTGACTTAGACCTGCCTCTTCTTTTGCTGCAAGCTTCAGTTCACCCATCCTCTTCATTATCTAAGGACAACGAAGAGGACAGGACGAGGACTCTGAATTCTTCCTCCATGTATCTATACCCAGATGCCTTGAAAAGGTTCAAATTTATTTCCCAATGGAACACCATAGATATGTATACTCTGAACAGCAGAAACGTTTTTAGAAGAACCAGTACATCCGATTTCTGTTTTCTTGAGATTGCTTTCATGTCCCATTTTGGAGGGGTCCGTTCTAAATTACCCTGATCTATACAGTGCACTCTGCAGCCCCCTGTTCTGCCCTGACAACCTCTTAACATAGAACACAGAATTTGATGGCCGATAAGGACCGCTTGGCCCATCTAGTTTGCCCATTTCCCTACCCAATGGATAAGCTGCAGATCCTAGTTAACCAACAGACTACTTCCTACTACTCCCCACTAGAATTG
Source organism: Neoceratodus forsteri (assembly GCA_016271365.2). Taxonomy (NCBI): domain Eukaryota; kingdom Metazoa; phylum Chordata; order Ceratodontiformes; family Ceratodontidae; genus Neoceratodus; species Neoceratodus forsteri. Next base: position 624,464,250 of record CM057449.1, read on the forward strand.
ACTTACGTCTCTCCCATGCATTCTTGAATTCCCTCACTGTTTGACTCTACGACCTCCTCAGGAAGGCCATTCAATGCATCTAGAACCCTCTTTGTGAAGAAATACTTCCTCACATTACCTATGAGCTGTCCCCCCTCTATTTTCAAATTGTGCCCACTTGTTCTTGCTCATCTTTTTCTGAAAGATGCTACCCTCTTGGACTTTGATTCCCTTGAGGTATTTGAAAGTTTCTATCATGTCCCCACCCCCCCTCCTTTCCTCGAGGCTATACTTCTTAAATTAAGCTCCTTTAGTCTTTCTTCATATGTCTTCTGGTGCAGACCCTGCGCCATTTTGGTTGCCCTCCTCTAGACAGCCTCCACCCTATGTCTTTGCGGAGATGGGGTCTCCAGAACTGGTCTTACTGTCTGTACTGAGGGCCAACAACTTCCTGTTTTCTACTAGTGATGCCTCTCCCTATGCATCCCAGTATCCCTCCAGCCTTCCGTACTGCCTTCTCACATTGCCTGCCCACCTTTAGGTCATCTGGTATAATTACCCCCAGGCCCCTTTCCATTTTTACTGTTGTCAGTATCTCACCCCCATTGTGTACTCTTGCCCGGTTTTGTTTCCCAGGTGCATTACCTTGCACTTCTTTGCACTGAATCTGAGCTGCCATACATTTGACCATTCCTCCAACCTTGCCAAATCCTTCTCATCCTTTCCACTCCATCTGGTGTATCAATCCTGTTGCAGATCTTTGTGTAGTCTGCAAAGAGACATACTTTTCCTTCCAGTTCCTCTGCAATGTCACTTATAAAGACATTAAAAAGGACCGATCCCAGTACTGAACCCTGCAGTACCCCGCTAGTAACCCTCCTTTCTTCACTGTGGACTCCATTTACTACTACCCTTTGCGTCCTGTTGTCTAGCCAATTTTTTATCCAGGCTACCACCTTGGGACCCACTCCAAGGCTGGCTAACTTGTGTATTAATCTTTTGTGTGGGACTATATCAAATGCCTTGCTAAAATCTAGGTAAGCCATGTCCAGAGCCCCTCCCTGGTCTACTACTTTGGTCACCCAGTCAAAGAAATCTACTAGATTCGTCTGACATGACCTTCCCATCGTGAATCCATGCTGCCTTGGGTCCTGTGCCCCACTGACCTCTAGGTACTCAACAATTCTTTCCTTCAGAAGTGATTCCATCATTTTACCTACCACTGAGGTCAAACCAACTGGTCTGTAGTTTCCTGCCTCTGTCCTGCTCCCACTTTTGTGAAGAGGAATCACATCCGCCCTCCTCCATTCCTCAGGTACCAGCCCATCCTCCCATGATTTGTTAAAGAGAGTAGTCAGCGGTGTCATTAGTTCTACCCTTAGTTCTTTTAGAATTCATGGGTGAATCCCATCAGGCCCCATTGCTTTGTCCACCTTCAATTTTATTAGTTCTTTCAGAACCCCTTCTTCTGTAAATTGACTGGTATTGACCCCCCGTCTTCAGAGTGTTTCTCTTGTTTGGTTTAGGTACCTCCTCCTCCTCTTCCTTTGTGAATACTGAGCAGACATATTCATTCCGTATCCCTGCTTTTTCACTGTCCCCCTCTACCCACATTCCCTCCCCTTTATTAAGCCTCAGTATCCCTCCTTTGGTCTTTCTTCGCTCCCTAATGTACCTACAAAAGGTCTTATCCCCCCTTCTTAACAGAGTTGGCTATCCTTTCCTTGGTTTGGGCCTTTGCTATTCTGACTGCCTTCCCAGCCTCTTTCTGCTTTAACTGATAAAGTTCTCTGTCCTGCTCCTTCTGAGTTTCCTTTATTTCCTGAATGCTATCCTTTTGTCCTTAACCTTCCCTGCCACCTCTTTTGAGAACCATAGTGTTTTCTCCTTCATTGTGTTTTGTTGATTTGCTTTACACAAAGGCTTGTTGCCTCTGTGATGGCTGTTTTGATTACTCCCATTGATCCTCCACCCCTCCTTCTTGCCTGTTTGCTAGTGCTTTTCTGAGGCACACTCATTTTCCCAAAGTCAGCCCTCCTAAAGTCCAATACTCTTGCTTTTGTATGGCTTGATTGTATGGCTGTGTTTATCGTGAACCACACTGTTTGGTGGTCGCTTGTTCCCAGATGGCTACCCACTTCTAAATCCGAGATTCTTTCTCCGTCCCCATTTGAGAGTACTAGGTTTAAGATTGCTCCTCCCAAGTGGGTTCCAATACTAGCTGTCTGAGGCATGCCCTTGTAGGGCATCAAGAATGACCCTGCTCTTGGATATGCCTGCAGCAAAGGTGCTCCCAGTTAACATCTGGCATATTCAGGTCCCCATCAACAATATCTCCCCTTTTTCTGCCATTCTATGGAAGCCTATCATTTCCTGTGTCCATTCCTCCCGAGATGGGGTCTGTATACAACCCCCATGCGAACTGTGGTGCCATTTCCTGTCTCCAGGGTGACCCAGAGTGTCTCATCTGCTCCCTGTTTACTCTTTAGTTCTGTTGCTTTGATCCCTTCCTTTACATAAAGAGCTACTCCTCCTCCTCCTCTTTTACCCTCCCTGTCCCTCCTGTAGATTGTGTATCTTGGTATGTTGACATCCCAGTCATGGTCCTCTGTGTACCATGTTTCTGTGACTGCCACAATATCCAGGCAACCCTCTTCCATCAAGGCCACTAGTTCAGGGAGCTTGTTACAGACTACGGGCATTGGTACTCATCACCCTCCACTTTTTGATGGCCTTACCCCTTTTAGCCCCATTCCTGTCCTTACTGCCTTTGTTTTTTTTTTTTTTTTTTACACATTTACTTCTGTCCTGCTCCCTAATGACTTCTCTACCTTGGTGTTTACCTCACTAATTACCGTTTGTGGGGGGAGGCTGGGATTTCCTGCTCCTTTCAATGCCTCCCCTGGCTAGTTTAACTGCGCCAGTGAAGCATTTAAACTTCTCACCTGGGATCCTGGTTCCCCCCCTGGACAGATGCAGACCATCGCACCAGTATAGGTCTGCATCCCTCCAGGTGGCTCCACAGTCCCCAATGAAGCCAAAACCCTGAGCTCCACACCAGTTTTTCAACCGTTCACTGAATTTCCTGGTGAGGACTACCCTAGCATCACCCTTGCCATAGACAGGCAGCACCTCCGAGACGGTTACTTTATGCGCTACTTGTCTAAGGCCCCTTCCCAACTCTACAAACTCCTCTTGCACTGCTCTGATCCCATTCCTAGCCAGGTCATTTGTCCCTAGGTGGACAATGACATCCAGCTCCCTCCCTCGTGCAGCTGCTCCCACAATCCTGAGGATTCGCTTCCTGTCCCTCCAAGCCGTGGCGCCAGGCAGGCACCTTACCTCCCTCTCCCCTTCCTCCCCCATTTCTACCCCCCTAATGATTGAGTCCCCCACCAGGAGTTGAAGTCTGAGATATAGGTATTAACAGGAGTCTGCCCAGCACCGAACCCTGCGAGACCCCGCTAATGACTCCTGGGAGACGAGACACCCCCACACTTACCTTTGTACCCACCTCTAACCAGTTTCCTATCCACCTGACCAACTGCCCCCCCACCTCCATAACTCCCAGCAACCAGGGATACGGCACCAAGTCAAACACCCCGCTGAAGTCTAGAAAGCAGACATCCACTGGCCTGCCCTGATCAGTTCTCTCGTCACCCGTTCGTAGAACTCCACCAGGTTGGTCTGACATGATCTTCCCCCAACAAAGCCATGCTGGCAATCATCTAGGTGGCCCTGTGCCTTCAGAAATCCCTCCAGCCTCTCTTTCAAGATGACCTCCACTCTGCCCACTACCATCAGGCTTACTAGACTGTAAGTAACCGGTTCCTCTGACAAGCCTCCCTTGTGTAGAGGCATAATATGTGCCATCCTCCAGACTTGAGGCACCTTCCCCGACTGAAAGGAGGAGTTAAAAAGTCCTGCCAAAGGTGCAGCCAAGGTATCAGCCAGCTCCTTAAGCACCCTGGGATGGATCTCAGCTGGGCCTGGTGCCTTGTCCGCTCTTAGGGTCTTAAGTGCTTCCCACACCCTCCTAATGGGGATTTCATCCACTGCCCCTACTTATTCTACCTGTTCCCCTTTCCCCCCCCCTTGCAGTGCCACCCCCCATCCTCCTTGGTGAAGGCAGAGGCAAAAAAAAAAAAATTAGTAACTCCGCCTGCTCCCCCGCCTCCTCCACCCACCCACTCCCAGACCTAAAATATACTAATCTGCCCCTTCCCTTTTCTTCTTCTCGGTTATGCCTAAAGAACCCTCCCCTTCTAATCTCCTGTGCCATTCTCCAGGTCCGCCTTTGGCTGACCTCACACCACCCTGGTGGCCCTCTTGGCTGCCCTATCATACTCTCCCTTGGATGTACGCCCCAAAAAATCTGTATCTGCTATAAGCAGCCTTTTTTCCTCACTGCATCTTGGACCTCCCTTGTCCACCAGCTCGGCTTCTTAGCTCTGCCCCACTTAAGCTTTTTCTTCGCAGGCCTTGGTGGTCTCCAAGCCTTTTTTTTTTTTTTTTTTTTTTTTTTTTAATTAAAACTTCCCACTGGGCTTCAGTGCCCATACCTGGCCTGATCTCATCCAGGTGGCCCCTGAGTTCCTCTCCATCCCCAAAGTCCACACCTCTAAAATCTACCACTTTTTTTTTTTTTTTTTTTTTTTTTTTTTTATGTGATCACTCCCCCCCAATGAAAGCCAGATCGTGGTGTGATCACTTCCCGCCAGTGGGTGCCCAACCACTAGGTCCCTGATGAGCTCACCAGCTGACAGGATGCGACCCCCTGTGTTGGATCAGTCACCAGCTGGGCAAACACATCCTGGAAGACAGCCAGCAGGTGCTGTTCTTTGCCTGATGAGGACACCAAAGTCCCTCAGTCTGCTCCTGGCATATTCAGATCCCCCAGTACCACTGTTCTGCCCTCTCCCCTGCCACAATGGTGCCCAAGGTTCACCACCAGGCCCTCTTCCTCCACTGCCCAGGTGGTCTTTATAAAAATAAATATATATATATACACATATTATACATACACATATATATATATATATATATATATACACATATATACATATATACACACATATACACACACACACACACACACATATATATATATACATACATACATACATACTACATATATATATATATATATATAACACAGGTTACTCACCTGTAACAGGAGTTCTAGGAATGGTATATGTTGTTCATCCACACTCATTGGCAGTATCCTTGCCGCTTTAAATCTTGCCGGAAGGTCTTCAAGCTTGCTCCTCCCACCCACCGGGTGGTATAACTCGGCTCCGCCCCATGGCGCCAGATCTGGCCGCTGGAAGCTCAGGTTGTCTTGTCGAAGCCGGGAGAAATCGGAACATGGATGAACAACACATACCATTCCTAGAACTCCTGTTACAGGTGAGTAACCTGTATTTCTAGACATGGATATGTTGTTCATCCACACTCATTGGCAGACTCCTAGCAGTTCTCCGGGAGGAGGGAGGCAAGACGCACACCCCATATACTTACTTGGGAAAGAGAGACTGAGAACCGAGGCCCCAAAACCAGCATCCCGCGTGACTCAAGGTCGATGTGGTAGTGGGTAATGAAGGTGTTTGCTGACTTCCAGGTAGCAGCCCTGCAGATTTCCTGGATAGGGACGCCCCTGGAAGCAGCCATCACAGGCAGTATGGCGGGTAGAATGAGTCTTATCCTCTGGGAGGCTCCATGCCCGCCAACTTATAGCAGAGATCTATGCAGGAGGTTACCCACCTGCTTATCGTCCGCTTGCTGCAGGTCTGCCAGATGCTGCTTCAGCGTGAGGTGACAAACAGCTGGCGAACCTCTCCCGAGACTTTCAGCCGCGCGCCCTTATAATAAGCGAGCGCCTCTTCTAGGGTCCAGAGTATGGAGCCTATATTCGGCCTCCGGAGGTGTGATTGGGGTAGAACACCGGCAGAGTCAACACCTGGTTAAGGTGAAACTCCCACACCACCTTCGGAAGGAATTTCGGTGGGGGCGAGGACAACCTTGTCCCTGTGGAAGACCAGGTAAGGAGACCTCGATGGAAAGCGCCTGAGCTCTCCCATCCTTCTGGCTGACGTGATAGCCACCAAGAAGGCGGTCTTCCACGACAGGTGAGAGAGAGCACACCTGTGCATAGGTTCAATGGCTTGCCCATGAGCTTTGCCAGTACCAGCAGTAGATCCCACGGAGGTGGGGGTTCCCGCACTGAGGAAATGTGATCAAGGCCTTTGAAAGCGCCAGACCACCTTCTCCTGCGCCACTCGACTGCTTCCCGCCCGCGCTCGGTAAGCAGAGATGGCTGCCAGGTGCACCCTTAGGGTCGTCGACCTAAGCCCTTGACTAGAAAGGGACCATAAATAGTCCAAGATGCTTGCCAAGGAACAGGAGGAAGGGTCCAAGCTCTTGTCCTGACACCAAATGGAAAACCTTTTCCATTTGAAGGCATAGCATTTTCTGGTCGACTCACGGGACGCCAACTACACATTGAGGACCTCCCGCTGAAAGACCCAAAGCCTGGAACTCTAGCCGCCAGGAACCAGGCCGCAGGTGCAGGGATTGAAGGTCCGGATGGAACACCTTCCCTGATTGACTGAGAGCAGGTCCGGCTGAGCTGGAAGCTCCGCGAGTCCTGGAGCTGAGACTGAGGAGATCTGGGTACCAGAACTGGCGAGGCCAGTCTGGGGCTATCAGAATCACCTCCTTGTCCCTCCTCGCCTTGAGAAGCACCTGTGGATCAAGGGAAATGGGGGAAAGGCGAAAGAGGCCCGGGTCCATTGCCTCGGAAGGCATCCCCTGCAGCAGCCCTGCTGAGGGGGCGGGCATGAAACAGACTCAGCTGCTCTCCATGGAGGCAAACAGGTCCACCTGAGGTGTGCCCCAAAGGGAGAACAGATGCTGTACTACCTCCCGGCAGGAGAGACCACTCGTGGGATGCAGCCCCTATCCGGCTCAGGGCATCCGGCCAGGGTGTTGGAGGCTCCTGCCACGTGAATGGCTAGAGATCCGCCTCCAGGCCGCGACGAGTGACCAAATGCGGAGAGCTTCCTTGCATAGAAGCATGGAGCGCGGCCCCGCCCTGGCGGTTTAGATAGACATGGTCGTGGTCTTGTCCGGCTGACTCGGACCACTTGACCCCCGGAGGAACGAGCAAAGGCGGTGAGAGCTAGGCGGACCGCCTGAGCTCCAGCAGGTTGATGTGGCATCGGACCCCCTGGGACCAGAGGCCATGAGCCCGGTGTTCCCCAGATGGGCACCCCAACCCATCAGAGAGGCATCGGTCGACAGAGAGACCGCGGCTCGGGCGGACTTAACGGATGCCCCTCCTGCAAATGATCTGGAACGGTCCACCACTGGAGCTGCTCCACATCCCCTGTGTCACCGACACAAGCTGGTCCAAGGATCAGAGCGCCAGGACCACTGGCTGGCCAGTCCCCACTGAAGGACGCATGTTCCAGCGGACCCAACGGACCACGCCTGGTACAGGCCGCCATGAGACCCAGGAGCGCAGGAAGTCCCGGCAGGCGCAATTGCCCAACCAGAAATGATCGGGCAAGGAGGGAAAGAACCTCGGCCCTGTCCGCCGGGAGGCTCTGCCGTAGAGAGTCGAGCTGCGCCCCGATGAATAAAATCACCTGCTTCGGCTCGAGTTCCGACAGCCTCGTTGATAAGGAGGCCCAGTTGAGAAACAGACCTGGAGGGCCAGATCTCTGGACCTCACCGCCTCCTTCCTGGAGGGGCACAGCCAATGCGTCAAGGGTGGTACACCAATTCTCGGGCCGCAGGAATGCTGTCACCACTGCCATGCATTTGGTGAAGACCCTGGGAGCTGGAGACAAGCCGAAGGCATGGCTTGGAACTTTCGAAGAAGATCCTTCCGCTCGGCGAAGGAATCTCTGGTGAGGCAGACGGATAGGGCGTGAAAACGTCCTGCAAGTCACAGAAAGCAGAACCCTGCGCGCGTTCCAAGGATGGTATTATCTGAGCCAGAGTGACCATCCTGAAGGTTCGAGACGCTAGGAACTTGTTTGATGCGTGTAAGGCCGAGAATAGAGCGCCAGCCCCCGTCCGTTCGGAACCAGGAGTACCTGGACACAAACCCTGGGTCTGAAGAGGTCCTACCACCTACTCTTGCCACCTCCTTCTGGAGGAGGACGATATCGGCTTTCAGCGAGCACGCCAGTGAGCTGGGGATCGAAGCCCCCGAGGGCGGCGGCTCCTGAAGGGTGGTGCCTGCTCAGATTCCAGAGGCAGGCCTCTTCCCACCACCTCCAAGACCCACCTGTCCGTGGTAACAGCGGACCAGGCCCGAACCCAGGTGCCGGGCAAGTCCCCCAGGGGACAGGAAGTGAGTAGCCCAGGGATGGAAGCATTTCTCAGCCGTCACTGGGCGAGGCTTGGAGGAGGGGACGGCCGAGGGACCTCCTGGGCCTCTACCTCCTGCCTCCCGTTAGAGCACGCGGCAGGCTTGGGATGCCAAGGCCGAGCCTGCTGGCCCTGACGCTACTGGGCCAGGCGCGCCGAGGGCACAGAAGGACGAAAGGAGCTTAGGCTGTGGTTTGAGCCTTTGTCCTTCTGAGCGGAAGAGACCCGAGTCCAAGGTGGCATTGGACTTCTCGATCCTCTGCAGGTGACCTTCCACCCCAGGGCTGAGATGCAGTCCCCAAAAGGGAACATCCGCCAACTTGTGCTGGTATCCAGTAAGGTGGATATCCTCAGCCAAGCCACGCCGGCACGATAGCCACTCGGCAGCACCGATCTGGCACAAGGTCCCCTACATCCAAAGCAGGTCTGGAGCTGCTGTTTGGCCACTGCCTGCCTGGTCCCGCACCTGCTTAACCGTAGTCTGCAGATCGCGGGAAGATGAGGATGACCTCATCCAGGAGCCCAGCAGGGCATGAGAAAAATGTGCCATGAGGACGGCTTCAACTGGCCTGACGAAGGCCGAGAGGAGGACGAAAGGACTTTTCTGCCCACATAGTCCAATTCTTGGACTCCTTGTCGGAGGTTTGTCCACATCCTCGCGTTGCCGCGGCGTCCGAAAGCTGTCGGTAACCAACCTCAGCAGAGGTGTTTCAAACCGGACAAGGAACGGTAGGGACCGCCATACTTCCTGGCCATCCTGACAAGGCGCAGGGCAGGGAAGCTAGGCGCTCCAAAGTTCCAGTGCTGGACCCACTATGGCCTCGCCACCGAGAAAGGCCTCCGTCGGAGAATCCCTCGGTCCAGAATCTCCGTGAGGGGATACCTGGCCCGTTTGGAAAGGGTTCGAGCTCCATCCCGGTAGACTCCGAGATGAGCCGAAGCAGTCCTAGGAAGGACGGACGGGCTATCATTCATTGGCTGACTCCTGAAGACTCCAAGTCCAGTCGCTTGGAGAAGAAGGAGGAATCATCTTCGGACTCGGAAGGGTCCTCGAAAAACTGCCTCTGGCCTGAACCACCCTTCACCTGCCGAGGTCGATCCGGGAGTGAGGGTAACTGACAGCACGTGGGGTAAAACCCTCGACAACCGAGAATCCTTGGCCTGAGCCCCAGTGGTGGCTGTGGAGGTGCGGAGGTTCCACCGCAATCGGTGGAGCAGCTGGTTTTGGTCAACAACCGGCCTGGGTATAGGCCCTCGGCAAGTCGAGGGCCAGTCGGCTCCGTGACAGTTACTTAATGGCCGGGAAGGCGCCCGAGTCGGCTTATTCCCGGCCAGGAGGAGCTAGTAGCAAACATAAGGTCTCGCATCACGACGACTTACGCCGAAGCCTCCTCATCCGAGGAGGAGGACGAGGACGAGCTGGCGACGCCGCTTACCGCTGCGCCGAGACCGAGACCGCCATGACGGTGGGAACGCTGGGACCGCAAGAGGTCCGAGACCGAGACCGAAGTCCCGAATTTCCGGGTCGGTGCAGGGAGGTGTCGGCCGAACCGACACCCTTCTCGCCTGGAAGGTCCATCCGAGGGCTCCGGAACCGAGGCACAGGCGACCCACGGGATCCTCAACTCCTCCCGGGGAACCGGGAGAGAAATCTCGGCTGCTAAAAGGCGACAGCCCGTCAATGAGTCGAGAAAATCTCGACTTCATCAGTCAGGAGTCTCGGTCAACTGACCTGACGGGGACACCGTGAGGCCAGTGGCCGAAGCGAGCGGTCGACACCCGACGGTCGACGGCCCGAGAGGGACCTTTCCCGCTCCCAAGAGCGTCAGACGGAGGGCTTACTGCCATTGTCCCTCTTTTTGGACCAGAAAAAGGTCCAGCAGACGCCAGGCCCTTCTCCTTTAGTGGAGAGGGACAACAGCTCTCAAAGGAAGCCGTAGGAAGAACCCAGAGAGAGCGGGATAAATGTCACGCGTCGAGGAAGATACGGCCCGCGGCCGCCTCCTCTTCAGGGCTTACCATCCGCCGAGCTGATCCGCCGAAATTGCCGCCGAGCACCGCCAACCGGGCCTCCTTGGACTTCACCGGAGGAAACGCTTCGGGACGGCCCAGTTGCAATCGGGCAGCACGGTCTTCGAGGAGCGTAGGCCGAGAAAGATGAGCACAGGATCGAAGCCTGCGGGTCGTGCTCAAGGCCTAAGCAGTAGACACACGTGAGTGTGGATCCGTCCGAGACATCTTCTGCACCAAGATGGGCATCTCCGGAACTGGGAGTCGATTTATCCATCGCAGCCGCGAGGGATCAAGACTGAAGTTTTTGCAAAATATTATTTTTAAATCCGCAAACGGAGAAATAGGAACCAGTCACAAGCAGAGCGTTAAGGAGGAAACCTGAGCTTCCAAGCGGTAAGGGAAGATCTAGAGCGTCATGGGGCGGAGCCGAGAGTTATACCACCCGGGTGGGTGGGAGGAGCAAGCTTGAAGACCTTCCGGCAAGATTTAAAGCGGCAAGGATACTGCCAATGAGTGTGGATGAACATATCCATGTCCCTAGAAATATATATACACATACATACATACACACACACATATATACACACACACACACACACACACACACACACACACACACACACACACACATATACCACCCCATCTTCACCTGCTTGTCCCACGGAGCCTGTAGGGTGACCCATAAGGCCTCCACCTGATCCCACACCTCAACCTTGATTATCCCCAATCCATCCTTAATGATAAATGTTACCCCCCGGCCCTTCCCTCTACCCTGTCCCTTCTGCACATGGTGTATCCTGATAGGTTTAGGTCCCAGCCAAGTTTGGAAGTGGCCCAAGTCTTAGTGACAGCTGCCACATCCATCCCACCCTCCAAGAGCACGCCTGTAGCTCTGGCATCTTCTTCCCCATGCTCCTGGCATTAATCAGGACCACCACCCTAATGTACCCCCCTTCCCTGCCCTGAGGGCTCCCTGGTCACTGCATATAAGGACCTCCTCCTGCACTATCGGTGTACCTAATCTGTGCCCCCGACCACCCCCCTCTTGTGGGAGAAGGCTTGGCCTGCTAAGGAGCCACCCCTCCCCTTCACAAGTTTAAACCCCACCTGAAATGGATGAGCCCTGCCAGCCTAAGCTTCAGGATCTCTTTCCCCTCTGAGCAAAGGTGGAGCCTGTACGTAGCGTACAGATCCTTGCCTCCCAGGTTCCACCCCAGTCCCCCCAGCCTTACACCACTCCGAGCCATACATTCACCTACCTTCTATTTTGCTTATTGCCCACACTGGCCCTAGGCACTGGTAGGATCTCCAAGAAGGAGACAGAGCAACCCACATCCTGACAGACCCTGGCTAGCTCTCTAAACCTAGCCTGAATCTCCAGTTCACCGTTCCCCTCTACTGTTTGTTCCCAGGTGCACGAAGATGCCAGGGGTCCCACCACACTCCTTCGCCAGAGCAAACACCAGATGCTTGGCCTTGTGCACTGTCAAGACAGGTATACTCATGGTCTTGACACCACAAGAGGTCTCCATCTCCCTTCGCCCCCCCCCACCACCTGATCCCCCTAATCATGGAGACACCCAAGAGTAACACTTTTACCACCTCCTTTTCCCTAGGCCTACTCGCAATCCCAGTTGCCCCCCCCTCCTACCTTGTTTCTTTTAATGTCCTCTTCTCTCCACCTCATGCTAATTTCCATCCGTTTCCTCCCCTCCAGCCCCTATTCCTCACTGACCTGTCCTCCTGGCCACTTTCATTTCTACAGTGCACGTTGGCCCATCCCCATATTTCCCCAGGAGCGAGGGCCTCTGCCCCACCCCAGCTCTTTTTCTCACAGCCCTGTCCCTCCCTTCCCCTACTGTACCAGAGTCCAGTCCCCATATCCCCCAAAGGGTCTCCCCCTACCCCACCTCTTTTCCCTCGCTGCCCATCCTCCTCAACCACTTGCATCCCCCAGCTTCCAGGTTCATCACTATATTTCCCCAGGGACAAGGGACCCCCCGCCCCCTCGGGATTTTACTGGCCCCACCTCCCTTTCTCTGTACCCTCTCTTCCTCTGCCTCCACATAACCCCATCCCTCGCAATACACCCCATCCCCCACAATCCCTCCACCTCTACCCCTCCCAGGGCTTCCCACTCCAAGCTTCCCTTCCTTGCCATCCCTTCCATCCCTCCAGCATTCTGCCTTCCATCCTTCACCTCCCTACCAGTGTTCGTATCCTCCTCTCCCCTAGGCTCAATGCTGGGAGTAGCTCCTCCTCAGTCTGCTTAGCCTGTTGCCATCCCCTCATGCCTGCCTCTGCGAGAAGCCCCTCCATTTCAGGTACCTTCCCCTCCCCGTCATTTGTCCGTGCTAGGGGTGTGAACCTGTGGTTCTGCTCTATAGTCAATGCCCGTTTCTCTCCCCACACACACAATACTACTTTCTCCTTTGGCCATAATCCAGCCCTGTCCTTCTAATCTCCTGCCTGGTCCCAGTCCTTATTTCTCCTAACCTTAAGCCAGGCCCCTGATCCCTATTCCTTTCAGGGCTACCCCATTCAACATCCTAGTGCGCCCTTCCTTCCTCCAGGGCCACTACTTCACCCCCTAAAGGCAGTACAGTCCCATGAGCTTGTGCCATCCTTCTCCTGTCTGCTCCATCCCTACTAGGTGCTTCACCTGAACCCACCTCTCTTTTACAATAATTCCCTCATTGCTCTCTCCCCAACACACCCCAACAGAGCCAATTTCCTTTTCTTTCCTCCCACCCAACACAGCCTCCTGACGACCTCCTCGGGATGTGCCAACGTTTGCAGCGCACACCATGCTCCCGATATCTTCGAGCCTAGGGCTAGTATCATGGCCGCCCTGCACCCAGGCACCCTACTACCCTTCCAAAGATTCCGCCCTCATGATCTGTTGTCCCTGCCCCATTTCCCTCAAGTTGGCTGCCCCATCCCTAATTGATCTAGCAGTAGCAGAGCACGCAGGACCCCTTCCCCCCCACACTGCCCACTGGGGCCAGCTGCTAAACAAATACTGCACTTTTCAGAGCGTGCTAAAAACTATGCACACACTGCAAGTCACAAAAATTTTCTTTCAAGACGGTTAATAAATTCCCTACTCAAAGGCTGGAAAAGGGTGCCTAGCCACCACTAGGATCTCTCCCATCCCCCCCCCTTTTCCAGCTATGAGCTTGAGTTCAGATACTCATTCCTCCTCCAAGACTAACACCATTCAGTTTTTTGGTTGAAATGCACAGCTCCTTCCCGCTTGTTTGCTGTCCGCCAGTGGGGATCATTCCTGACCATCTTACTCTGCCCTCCCGAGCATCTAACAGAGATCAGGGCTGGGGTGCGTGGGCGGGAGGAAAATCCCCCTTGTCCTGGCCCACTCCGCGCAGCCAGAAGGCTTCCCCAATCTGCCTCTGACTTCTGGTGCCCTGACCTACTCAGTGCGACCAGGAAATGCTTCTTTTTCCACCGCCGCTCCTCTCTCAAAGGTCTTCTGTCTGGCACCCTGTCCCACTCCCTGCGGCCAGAAAAACAGTACTTGTGGGGATACGGCTGAGCAGCTTTTAAAGCCTGCTTGGCTTGCGTGATCTCCCACCGCTGCTCTTTGGCTTCCTTCTTCTGCGCCTAACTGGCGTGACTTCCACCCAGCTTCCTGCAGCTGGATTGGCCGCGAAAATCCCCTGGTACTCTTCCTTGCTGTCTGTGCCCTGGCCTGCTCCTGTGGCCAAGCAGGCTTCCTGATCTGCCTCTGGTCCAGTGCCCTGGCCTGCTCCACGCAGCTGGGAAATGCTTCCTTTTCAGCCATCACTCCTCTCCCAAAGATCTCTTCTGCCCAGCGCCTGGCCCACTCCTGCAACTGGGAAACAGCTCTGACTCCTCACTGAAAAAACACAGCAGGGTTAGAGTTACCACCTGTCCCTATTTTCGCAGGACAGTCCTGATTTGGGCAGCTGTTGTCCTGCAAAAAATAAAAATATGAAAATGCTACATGTCCTGACATAGTAGAAAAATTTTTTCTGACTTTCCTCTAAATGCTGCAAAACAATACCTCAACTAAAATACCTTAAAATGATAAGCAACACTACAAAAGCTAAAAACTACAACACTTGGTCGTAATCCTGATTATTTAGAGGAAACCAGTCTTTTGCTAGTTGAGATTACATATTGTCCTCTGAAAAATCATGTTTCAGTAAGAAGAAACTGGAAGGGGACAGGATCAGTTGTGATCCAGGACAGTAGCTGCTGCTTGTTGTTTTTACAGGGTTCTTGTGGATTTTACTTGGTAGAAGGTTATTTCTTTGCTTTCTTACTTCTAAGGGGCTAGCAGGGTATTGTTGTGGGGGCTGGAAGTTTGAAAACTGGTTTGGTGGCTGAAGTGGCTCATTTGTTGGATGTTTCACTGTGTAACAGGCTGCGCTGGTGGAGGCCTATTTATTCTGATTTAAAACCTATTTGGTGGGATTTGCTTGGGCCTGGGTATTTGGCTGCTGGGCTTGGAGGGAGACACAGGCTGATGCACTCTCTCTTGAGTTTGGTGTCTGCCCAAGACCCACCCTCCCCAGAGTTCTGCTAATTTATAGGGGAACACCTGCCCTGCAACTGGAGGAAAAGACTGCAGGTGCAGCTCATGTAGTTCTAGATGCTGGGGGCTGGATTTAAGGGCCAGGAGAGAGGAGCTTAGGGAGTTGTTCATTTCCCTTATAAGTTTGCTGTGTTGTACTGCACCTAGTAACAGGGTTACCGGTGTACTGTGGGACTGTATCTAAGATTAGTGGGTGACCTGATTAGACAGTAGGCGTGTATCTTGGACTGGGGGGAACCTGGTGGCTCACCCAAGGAAACCCACTTGAAGGGATGAAACCACATGGCATTAGGGCGGCATCTTTGGGAGGGTGGTGGGGTGCACAGGATGTGGATCAGCCATGATTTGGACTGGGCTTGGAGTGTGGTGGTTGCCCAGTGTGCTACAAGCTGGCACAGCTTGAGGGAGGAGGTTGGGGATAGGAGACAGCTGGGGGAAGGGGGGTATGGTTGGGGAAGGGGCAGGGGATCTCCCACAGGGTTGCACCAAGCACTGGGGGCAGCAGCATAGGGAAAGGAGTGCAGGAGAATACTCAGGGGTCACATAGGGACCCTGGCAGAGGGGGTCCAAAAGGACACTACCAAGGAAGCAGGCAGGTAACTGGGGACCCTCACAAAGGAGGGACAGAGGGACAACATTCTCAGGGAAGTAGGCAGATGGCAAGGGCTGGACAGAAGGAAGCAAGGCAGGGAGGTGGATCAGATCTTACACTCAGTAACCGCTTCAATTCTCTTCTTCTGCTCGAGGATGAGGGGGGTGATGTAGCCATGACAGGGGTGGTTAGAGATGGAAAGGGAGTGGGGGCAGGAGGCAGGGCCAGATGGCAGGAAGAACAGGAGGGAACCTGGAATGCAGGAAATGGGAGCAGTGAATCAGAGCAGGAGGGGCAGGGAAGAGGGTGGAAAAGCGCAAGGAGAGGGACCAGTTGGGAGGAAAGGTAAAGGAGAAGGACCAAGTACAAGGAGGATTTAGTAAAGGGAGCTGAGGGTTTAGGCCAGGGAGCACAGCAACAAGGAGGGACTAAATGGAGACAGGAAGGAAGGGAGGATAAGCCAGGCTAGTTTAGCAGATGGGGAGAAGGACCAGTGCAAGCAGTGAGGGAATTAGTACAGAAGGATACTCAGGAGGAGGAGAGGCATAAGATTGGAGGGAGGGAGTGGTCAGGGTAATACGGAGGGGGTGGCATGTGGCACCCAGATAGGGGGAGGAACAAGGAGCCGGCTGGGTGGAGGGGCCGGCAGAAAGGATGAGGGACATGGAAGGGTGGAAATGGAGGAAAAGGAGCGGTCAGAGTGCTCCTGTTGGGGGATTCTATGATCAGGGGTATCAAATGGGATAGGGAGGGAGAAGCCTGGCCAGCTAGAACAAAATGCTTCCCTACACTAACGGTGCACAGGGCTAAGCAAGAGGTATATCAGCTGGCAAAGGATTGTGGGGGTTCCCCGGACATACTGGTCCACCTGGGTACAAATGACATTGAGAGAAATAGTGAAGCTAGAGATACAGGCAAGATTCAGGGAGCTTGCCAGGGTCTGTCATGACATAGGATGGCCAGTTTCCTTCTCAGAAATCCTGCCGGTGTCAAGGGCTAGTGGGGGAGCCAAAAGGAAGATTAGGAGATAAACCAGTGGCTCAGGGGTGGTGTGAGGCCAGAGGGTATGGGTTGATGGGGATTGGGGAGACCTGGGAGAATAAGGAGCTATATGTTAGAGATAGACTCCTCAATTTGGAGGGAGGGAATCCTAAGTTGAAAATAGAGGGGTTCATTGGTGAAAGTGGGGTTTAAACTTGTGAAGGGAGGATGGGAGAAAAGGCTGTCAGGGGTGCCAATAAAGGAGGGACTCTGTCTCCACCCCCTGGGGAGCTGGAGGATTGCGGAAAAGGCCACTGGTAAAGTGCAGACCAGGGAAAACAGAATCCCATGGGAACACAGAAGCAGGAAATGGAAGTATAGGGAAAGGGTGGAAGGTAGTCCTGCTAAATGCCAGAAGCTTGGGAAATAAAATGCCTGAGCTGCAGGCGATGCTAACTGAGGAGCAGTAGATGTGGCAGCGGTCAGTGAGACCTGGGCCACTGCAGGACATGACTGGGACCTGAACCTGGAGGGTTACACTATGTTCAGGAAGGACAGGGGAAGGAAGGGAGGAGGGTAGCAATGATAGTCAAAACTGCATTGGCATAGGGGAGTAGAGGCGGAGGAACTGTGGAAGCGATTTGGGTCACCTTGATAACAAGGGGGCAAGAGTAAAAATAGGAGTGATGTATAGACCCCCTGCCCTGGCAGAGGAGCTGGAGGAGAGTCTGGTGGCAGATGTTGGGAGACACTGCAGACTGGGCAGAGGAACGGTGGTGGCGTTGGGGGACTTAAACATGCCAGGAACAGACTGGGAGACTATGACATCTTCTGTGACCAAGTAACAGAGGTTGTTGGATGTCTTTCAAGACGCATTCCTAACTCAGCAGGTGGGGGAACCGACCAGGGAGGCACGGGTACTGGATGTGGTCCTGGCAGACAGTGACCAGACTAGGGGCCTGGAGGTAAGGGACCCGTTGGCGGGAGTGACCATGCACGGTCTGGTTCTGCCTGGACTCAAAGAACACAAGCTGCACAAAGACAGAGGTAACGCTGACTGAGGGAGCAGTTTTTAGGAAATGGAAAGGATCCTTAAGAAGCATTTGGATGGGATTGGGTCAGACATGGACGCTGATAGTAGGTGGGAAATCATCAGGAGGGGTGCAAGATGCTACCAGCACCTGTGCAAAAGTAAGAACGAAATCAGGTGGGCCGAAAACCCTGCTGATGGACCAGGGAAGTCCAGGAGGTGGTGCAGGAAAGAAGGCAGCCTACAGGCAATTCAAGTGCTCAAGGAGTGAAAGGGATCAAGGGAGTATGAGCTGATGGCTAGAAGGGCCACTAGGGTGGGGAGGGCGGCTAAGGCAAGGAAGAGCAGAACCTGGCCAGAGAAATCAGGAGAGGGAACAAGGGTTCTTTAGATACATTGGGGAAAAACAAAGGGTGAAGGGCAGATTAGCAGGATTAAATCAGGAGAGATGGGCACAAGACCAGGGAGCAGGCTGAGTACTAAATGAGTACTTCACCTCAGTTTTCACCAAGGAAAATGGGAGTGCTGCATCATACATGGGAGAGACAGAGATACTGAGGAGGGACCCTACCGATCAGTGGGTCTGTGGAGGGGAGGCATCACTGGCGGGGGCTAAGCAGGGAGAAAAGGTACTAGAAGTGGAAATCACAACAGAGAGAGTGAGGGAAGCCCTCAGCTCCCTTAAGACGGAGAAAGCACCGGGGCCGGATAAATTACATCCCAGAGTGCTGAAGGAACTTGCGGATGTCCTGGCAAAACCCCTGGCAGAGCTTTTCACCATCTCTCTGAGGACAGGGTGGGTGCCCCAGGACTGGAAGGTGGCGCATATAGTGCCTATCCACAAGGAGGGATCAAGGGAGGTGGCAGAGAACTACAGACCTGTCAGCCTGACATCGGTGGTGGGCAAGGTGATGGAGGGCATTGTCAAGGAGAGGCTGGGGGGACCTGGAAAAGTCAGGGTGCCTGGACGATAGACAGCATGGATTTATCTCAGGGAAATCGTGTCAGACAAACCTTGTGGAGTTCTATGACTGGGTGATGAGTGCCTTGGACATTGGTAGACCAGTGGACGTCCTCTTTCTAGAACTTCAGCAGGCATTTGACTCTGTTCCTCATGTGGGCCTGTTGGATAAGCTAGGAGAAATGGGGGTGGGAACCAGATGATCAGATGGATAGGCAACTAAGCTCCAGGACCGGACCCAGAGGGTCGTAGTTGGCGAGGATAGTCTCATCCCCAAGAGGGTCATTAGTGGGGTCCACAGGATCAGTCCTGGGCCCTCCTGTTCAGCCCTACGTCTCTGACATAAGGACAGGAATCCAAGAGTGAGATGAGTCTCTTTGGGATGACTCAAAACTGGGGGCGGTGGTGGATGGGGAGGAGGGAAGGGTGGCCGTACAGGGGACCTGGAGGCTCTGGAAAGATGGTCTAGAAAGTGGAGCTGAGGTTCAATGCAGGGAAATGCAAATTACTCCACTTGGGCAGAGAGCCAGGCCAAGTGTACACCTGGGGGAATGCTACAAGTCTCGATGGCTGAGAGGGACCTGGGGGTGGTGGTGGATGTCAAAATGAACAACTCGGAGACTTGTAGGAGGGCAGCAGCCAAGGCCAACAGGATGCTGGGATGCATCGCTAGGGGGATCACCTTCTGAAAGAGGGAAGTGATGCTCCCTCTGAATAACTGCTTGGTGAGGCCACACCTTGAGTACTGCGTGCAGTTTTGGAGGCCACACTTAAAGAGGGACATTAAACTCCTGAAAAGGGTCCAGAGGAGGGCAACCAAAATGATTTGGGGCTTGGGGGACAGGACCTATGAGGAGAGGCTGAGCTAAATATGTACACATTGGAAGAGAGAAGGGACCTTGGAGACATGATAGAGGTCTTCAGGTACATGAAGAGGGTAAATGGGGAAGAACAGTCAGGGTGCTTGAAGGAAGGAGGAGGGGCCACTAGAGGGTATGGGTGGAAGCTGGAGGAGGGAAGATTCAGGGAGAAAGGAGGAGGTGCTACTTCACTGAGAGGGTGGTGGAGCCATGGAATGCACTGCCTAGGGGGCTGGTGGAGGCATAGACGGTGGAGGGGTTCAAGAGGGCTGGGACAGGTACAGGGGAAGGGTTCTGGAAGCAAAATCCAATGCAGCAAGAATATCGGGAACTGGGAAGGAGAAGCCAGAGAAGGCGAGGGGGTGGGCTGACAATAAGGCAGACTCGAAAAGAACCGTTAGGGCCTATTCTGCTGGCATTTTAGTATGTTAGTAAGAAATGTCCCACTTTGGGCTTTTTAAAGGTGGTAACCTAAGCAGGGTGCATCCTTAAAGAACAGGATGGCAGGAATCATCATCTGTTATACTCCCAGTTTGGAGGTACTGCAGTCCTCTCCTCCTACCCTCAATACAAAATTTTAGAGCTGTAAAACTAAGTAGTTTCTCTCTAAAACCCTTGAGACACTGTTCCAGTGTACTTATACTGCGAGTATAGGAAACTCGACCACAAAAGGGTTAAAGTATATAGAAACTCCAAACAGTCTTGCTCAGCATCCATATCGCCTCTACATACAGTACCATATTTATCAAGCAAAGCAGATGGACTGAAAAATCGTTCAGTGCATCCTGTTCTGCCGAGCAGTGCTGCTGCAAGTGATACTTCATGTCTAGCCACACAAGGAGAGTATTTCCCAAATCCAGTTCCCCACCCCCACACACAAAAACAAGCTACAAGAAACCTATGACAAGCACTTCAGACTTCAGGCATGCATTAACGTGTACTCACCCAGGCACTTAGTATTTTTGTAGCCTTACAAGCAAGGACTATACCACAGACCCTCATCCTGACCCAAGCAGAAAAAATCCATTTTAGAAAGGAAGAGAGTTTAACAGAAAAGCTTTACATAACTGTTCTAGCGTGTTAGAGGAGGCCCTTTCCAGGAAACACTTGGTATCATATGGCGCAGGCCTGGGGATTAGTTCTAAATTACAGAAGCATGAAGCAACACAAGCAACACCTGGCAAAGTTGACTGTCTACAGAGACAGGTCAAACTGACCAGTACAAAAAAGGACACTCTACATGTGCTGATAGAGGATGGATGAATAGATACACAGATAGAAAAACAGACAGATATAGATACATAGATACTGTAGATATACAAATGTTGATTTTCTAATCCCCTTTCACACCCTCTATACGTGCAGCTCTGGAAAATAAAACCAATTAATCAATTATAAAGCAAACAATGCTATCAAGTCACAGTTTCTACACATAATATGCAGAGCAGCAATTCCATCAGTTTTTTGGGTGAATGTGTAATCACGAACATTATGTAATGTCATACAATAATCCAAAAAAGCAAAAAACATTTGGAAAACATTCTCCACCTCTGCTTCCTAAAGAGAAAGAAATTCTATGCCAGCTGTGCCATGTTTTGCAAGGGAAAAATGCTTTAAACATTCACCTATTATACAAAATCCAGCAGGAAATTAAATGCTTATAGTCAAAATTGTTGTATACACAAAAAGTGTCCGAAACTGGCACCGGCCCACCAACCAAATGCTGGTATATTTTGTATTCGGCTAGCAAGAGTCCTTCAACCTTGTGGGCTTGTACTGGAGTAGGCAAACACCAGCTGGGCCATGGAAAACTGTGGGGCTAGTGGCTTTTCCCAGTCATCAACCCGATGGGCTAGTGGCTGCAAAATACAGGTTACACACCTGTAACAGGAGTAGTATATGTTGTTCATCCACACTGGCAGGTTCCTTGCCTGTTTAAGTTGGGCCGGAAAGTCTTCAAGCTGGCTCCTCCCACCCACCCAGGTGGTAAAACCCTCAGCTCTGCCCCATGACACCAGATCTAGCCCACTGGAAGTCAGGTTGGGCATCGAAGCCAGGGAGGTCCGGTGGGTCGTGTGGATGAACAACATATACCACTCCTAGAACTCATGTTACAGGTGAGTAACCTGTATTTCTAGGGACGTGGATATGTTGCTCAATCCACACTGTGTGGCAGACTCCTAGCAGTTCTCCAAGAGGAGGGAAGCAAGGCGTGCACCCCCGATACCTACTTGGGAAATAAGGACTGGAGAACAGAGGTCCCAAAACAAGCATCCCGGCATGACTCAAGGCAATGTGGCAATGGGGAAATAAAGGTGTGTTCCGACTTCCAGGTAGCAGTCCTGCAGATTTCCTGGATAGGGACGTCCCTAGAAGCAGCGGTATGGCGGGCAGAATGAGCTCTTATCCCTTCGGGTGGCTCCATGCCCGCCAACCTACAGCAGAGATCTATGCAGGAGGTGACCCACCTGCTTATCGTCTGCTTGGCTGCAGGTCTGCCAGGTGCGGCTTCAGCGTAGGTGACAAACAGCTGGCAAACCTCTCCCCGAACTTCAGCCGTCTGCTCCTTATAATAAGCGAGTGCTCTTCTAGGGTCCAAAGTATGCAGCCTATATGCGGCCTCCGAGGTGTGACCGGGGTAGAACACCAGCAGAGTCAACATCTGATTCAGGTACAACTCCCGACACCACCTTCGGAAGGAATTTTGGGTGGGGGCGAAGGACAACCTTGTCCCTGTGGAAGACCAGATAAGGAGACTCGATGGAAAGCGCCTGGAGCTCTCCCATCGTTCTGGCAGACATTATAGCCACCGAGAAGATGGTCTTCCATGACAGGTGGGAGATACTGCACCTGTGCATCGGTTCGAATGGCTTGCCCATGAGCTTAGCCAATATCAGCAGTAGATCCCACGGAGGTGGAAGTTCTCGCACTAGAGGGATATGTGATCAAGGCCTTTGACAAAGCACCCGACCACTTTCTCCTGCACCACCGACTGCTTGACGCCCAGTAAGCAGAGATGGCTGCCAGGTGCACCTTAAGGTAGTGAACAAAGCCCTAGCTAAGAAAGGGATCACAGGTAGTCCAAAATGCTAGCCAATGGACAGGAAGAAGGGTCCAACCCCTTGTCCTGACACCAAATGGAGAATCTCTTCCATTTAAAGGCATAGCATTTTCTACTAGACTCCTTACAGGACGCCTCAACAGTGCTGAGAACCTCATTGGAAAGACCCAAGGCATGGAATTCTAGCCGCTCAGGAACCAGGCCGTCAGATGCAGGGATTGAAGGTCCAGATGGAGAACCTTCCTCGGTTGACTGAGATCAGGTCCGAGGCGGGCTGAAGCACGCATGAGAGCCTGGAGCTGGGCCGAGGGAGATCTGGGTACCAGAACTGCAGGTCAGTCTGGGCTACCAGAATCACCTGCACCTTGTCCCCTTGCCTTGAGAACCACCTTGTGTATCAAGGAAATGGAGGGAAGGCGAAGAAGAGGTCCAGGGTCCATGGCCTTGAAAGCATCCTGCAGCGAGCCCTGCTGAGGGCGGGCATGAAACAGCCTCAGCTACACGTTATCCCTGGGCGAACAGGTCCACCTGAGGGTGCCCCAATGGGAGAACAGGTCTTGAACTACCTCCGGCAGGAGAGACCACTCGTGAGAGCAGCACCTATCCGGCTGAGGGGCATCGGCCAGACTGTTGGAGGCTCCTGCCACATGGATGGCTAGGAGATCCTCCTCCAGGCTGATCATGAGGGACCAAGTGCAGAGAGCCTCCTTGCACAAAAGCAAGGCGTGCATCCCGCCCTGTCGGTTGAGGTAGTACATGGTCATGGTGTTGTCCGTCTGGACCTGAACCACTAGACCCCATACAAATGGAGCGAAGGCGGTGAGGGCTAGACACACCACTCGTAGCTCCAGGTTGATGTGGCATCGAGAATCCTGATGGGACCAGAGGTCATGGGCCCTGAGCTCCCCCAGATGGGCACCCCAACCCAGAGAGGCGTTGGTCGTCAGAGTGACAGTCGGCTCAGGGCGGACAAACGGCATACCCTCCTGCAGATGAGCTGGAACGAGCCACAACTGTAGGCCATCCCACATCTCCTCGGTCATCGTCACTGGCTGGTCCAGAGGACCGGAGCGCTGTGACCATTGGCTGGCCAGCCCCCTGCAGGGGCAGCAGCGGCCCCAACGGACCACGAGTGCAGGCGCCATGAGGCCCAGAAGGTGCAAAGTCCCAGGCAGTACACATTGCCCAACTAGAAATGATAGGGCAAAGGAGAAAGGACCTCGGAAAGAAGTGGCGGATCCGCCCCACTGGGGACAGGGAGGAGTGACGAGGTTGGGAGGACACCCCTCAACCAGTCACTGGGCAGGCTTGGAGGAAGGGCCCGCTGAGGGACCTCCTGGACCCTTGCCTCCAGGCTTCCTACTGGAGGAAGTGGTAGACTTGGCCTTAGGTCGCCAAGTGCGTGCCTGCTGGCCCTGGTGCTGGTGCCGCAGGGGCGGTAAGACTAAAGGGCTTACGCTGCTGCTGGCGGCCTTTGTCCCTCTGGGCAGACGTGACAGAGTCCAAGGTGACACTGGACTTCTCGATCCTCTGGAGATGGCCTTCCATACCCTGGCCTGAAAAAGTTGGTGCCCAGGAAGGGAACGTCTGCCAGCTTGTGCTGGGTGTCCGCCGTGAAGGTGGAGATCCGCAGCCAAGCTCCGCGGCGCATGGCCACTGCGGCCGCTACTGATTGGGCACAAGAATCACCTATGTCCAACGAAGTTTGGAGCTGCTGTTTTGCCACCGCCCTTCCCTGATCCCGGACCTGCTTGACCATCATCTGAAGGTCAGCGGAGATGAGAATCACCTCATCAAAGGAACCCATAAGGCGTGTGAAATGTGCCATCAGAGCAGGCGAGCTAGCCTACAGCGAAGGCCTAGGAGGAAACAGCGTAAACCTTCCGCCCCGTAACCCAGCTTTCTGGATTCCTTATCAGGCGGTTTGTCCCATCCTGAAGCGTTCCGGGCGCTGAAGCACTTCTTGGTCACTAACCCCTCCTGAGAGGGTGCTCAGAAGCCGGAGAGTGAGCTGGTGGGGACTGTGTACTTTTGAGCCATCCTGGCGAAGAGCGCAGGACAAGATGCTGGCCACTGCCACAACTCAGGGCCTAGCCAACAATGGCCGGCCACAGTAAAACTTCCATGAAAGAATCCCCTCAGTCCAGCATCTCTGTGAGGATGCTTGGCCCATTTTGAAACGGGTTCGAGCTGCGTCCCGGTGGACTATGAGGAGTCTGCAAACAGCTGCCGGGTGCCTGAGCAACCCTCCACCTGCAGAGGTCGATCAGGAGCGATGGTGACTGACAACCTGTGGGGCAAGCCCTGACCCAACCGAAAATCCTTGGTCAGGGCCCCAGACTTCGGTTGTGGAGGCGGAGGTTCCACCACAATGGGTGGAGCAGCCAGCTTCAGCCGAACAACTAGTGCAGGGGTCAGCTCCTCGACCACTACAAGGGGTTGTTTCGGCCGCTCCAGTGACAGCCACTTAATGGCTGGAGAAGGCAGCAGGTCGGCTTATTCCCGGACAATAAGAGCTGCTGCCCATTAACTCCTCATAGCGGCAAACTTGCACCAAGCCTATCCTCCAAAGGACAAGGATGAGCAGCGGCCCGCTTTCCATGGTGCGAGACAGACAGGCGGTCGGCGGGACGGCTGGACCTGGAAGAGGACCCGAGACCTTCAGGGTTCCAAGGGTGAGTCAGAGGGACGGGGAAGCCCGCTCCTTCCTCCCACGGTACAGGGACCTTAACCGGGGACTCCAGCACAGGAGGCACAGGCAAGTCCTCGGAAACTGGTGAAGTAGGGTTGTCGGCTTCTCCAGTCGACAAACCGTCCAACAGGTCGAGAAAATCTCAACAGCTTGATGGATGCTCTCGGCCTAACCCGACCAGGGCACTGCGTGAAGCCAGCGGTCAGCCGCAACCTCAACCGGGAAGTAGAGAGTCGACGGTCCGTGAAGTGATCTCCCGTTCCCACGAACGCAGACAGTGGGACTTACCCATAGAGTCCTTCTTGGACCGACTGGAATGTCCCAATGGCCCTTCTCCCTTGGTGAAGAGAGACTGGCAAAGCTCCTTAAATGAAGCCGTGTAGGAGGAGCCCAAGGAGAGCGGGATAAGTGCCATGGCCGAGGAGGAAGTAGTGGTGGCCTGGGCCGCCTCCTTGAGGACAATCATTTGCTCCAACTGTTCCGCAGAGCCCGCCACCACAGACACCGCTCAACGGGCCTCCTTAGACTTGACCAACATGGATGCTGTTTTTGGGTGCCCGAAGAAGTCTGGCAGCACGGTCCTCCAAGACCGAAGCTGAAAAGAACTTGCACAATTTGCAAGCCCGCGAGTCGAGACCAACCCCCAGGCAGCAGACGCATGTGGAGTGTGGATCGGTCCGAGACATCATCTGCCCACACAGGCACCGACGAAAGCCGGGAGTCGATTTGTCCATCGCAGCCGTGAGGGAAGACGAAGACCGAAGTCTTGTAAATTTTAAAATAAGTTTCGGAAATTCCGAAGAGTGTGGATCCAGGCCTAAAACACAGAGTGCTAAGGAGGGAACCCGAGTTTCCAAGTGCTAAGGAAGATCTGGCGTCATGGGGCGGAGCCGAGGGTTTTACCACCCGGGTGGGTGGGAGGAGCCAGCTTGAAGACCTTCTGGCAAGATTTAAAGCAGCAAGAAACCTGCCAGACAGTGTGGATTGAACATATCCACGTCTCTAGAACAGAGAGTACCATTGCTGCATGGTCCAGTCTCGGGCTATCAATCATTGTTGCTGGCTGAGACCGGAGTTTCAACAGCACCCTGTATACCAGGGGAAATGGGGAAATGGAGGAATGCATACTGGAATTTCCCCGACCAATCCAGAATAAGGGCATCCAAAGGAACCATGCCCACTACTGGAGGTCTGCAACTGAACTATGGTAGGTAATGTCTCTGATGAGAGGTAAAAGTCTGTTTCTGGGGTCTCCTAGAACTGGACACAGTACTCAGATGGGGTCTCACCAACTGTCTATACAGAGGGCTAACAACTTCCTGTCTTCTGCTGCTGATGCCTCCCTATGCATCCCAGTATACCCCCAGCCCTCCCTACTGCCTTCTCACATTGCTTGCTAACCTTAAGGTCATCTGATATGATTACCTCAAGGTCCCTTTCCTATTTTTTTGTGGTTACCACCCCCTTGTATTCTTCCCTGGGTTCTTGTTTCCCAGGTGCATTATTCGCACTTCTTTGCATTGAATCCTAGCTGCCATACTTCTGACCATTCCTCCAACCTTGCAAGTCCCTTCTCATCCTTTCCACGCCTCCTTGTGTATCAACCCTGTTGCAGATCTTGTGTCATCTGCAAAGAGGCATACTTTTCCTTCCAGTCCCTCTGCAATGTCTCTTAGAAGACATTAAAAGGACTGGACCCAATACTGAGCCCTACGGTACCCACTAGTAACCCCTCTTTCTTCAGAGTGGACTCCATTACAATTACCTTCTGTGTCCTGTTGTCCAGTCAATGTTTTACCAGGCTACCCCTGGGACCCATGGGCTGGTTAATTTGACTATTAATCTTTTGTATGGGACTGTATAAATGCCTTGCTAAAGTCTATGAGCCATGTCCACAGCCCCTCCGGCCTACTACTTGGTCACCTCAGTCAAAGAAATCTATTAGATTCGTCTGACATGACCTTCCGCTGTGAATCCATGCTGCCTTGGGTCCTGTGCCCCACTGGCCTCTAGGTACTCAACTATTCTTTCCTTCAAGTGACTCCATCACTTTCCCTACCACAGAGGTCAAACTGACAGGTCTGTAGTTTCCTGCCTCTGTCTTGGTCCCACTTTGTGAAGAGGGAATCACATTCGCTTTCCTCCAGTCCTCGGGTACCACCATCCTCCATGATTTATTAAAAAGAGTAGCCAGTGGTTTCACTAGTTCCCCCTAATTCTTTTTAGAATTCTGGGCTCTAAAAGTGTAAGAGAGTCTCTGCACTTGACCTAAGTGCCCTGGGCAGTGTGTCTGCCTAGATGAGCCCCCAGCCCAGGAGAGATGCATCTGTTGTGAGAATCACTGAAAGAAGTTCTATTTGGAAAGGGACCCCTTCTCGGAGGATGGTTTCCTCTTTCCACCACTGAAGAGCTTGAATAAATGTTTTTGATACGAAAACAAGCTTTGACAGGGAATCCTTTCACTGGCACCAATGAGCTCTTAAGTGAAACTGGATGTCCCTCATCTCAAACCTGGAGCCTAGCACTGTGCCTGCTGCAGCTGCCATGTGGCCCAGGAGTTAAAGAAAATGCCTTGGGACATTGAGTCTGAAAGAGGCTGCTAACTGCAGGATGCTTTTTACCCTGTCTCTGGGTAGAGAGGCTCTGCCCACTATGGTATTCAATTCTACCCCTATAAACTGCAGAATTTGAGAAGGAAGAAAAACAGATTTTTCTAGGTTTAAGAGGAAACCTAAGGATTGCAGAAGCTGCTGAGTGAGCTGCAGATGTTCTGCTAAGTGTTGTGGTGAATTTGCCTCCACCAGCCAGTTGTCTAGATAGGGGAATACTATGACACCTTGTCTGCGTAGGTGAGCCAGTACCACAGCCAGACACTTTGTGAACACCCTTGGTGCTGAAGCGAGACCGTAGGGAAGAGTTGAGAACTGAGTGTGACCTGACAGGAGTCTGCACCGAGATACTTTCTGTGAGACTCTCTTATGGGGATGTGGAAATAGGCATCCTTTAGGTCCAGTGATGCCAGCCAATATCCTTTTTGGAGTGCTGGTAGAATCAGAGACAAAGTCACCATTTTGAACTTTGGTTTTGCAAGGAACCTGTCCTAAAATCCAAGATAGGCCGCAGCTCTCCATTTTTCTTTGGGGTGAGAAAATAACTTGAGTAAAGTCCTTTTTCCCTTTGATGCAAAGGAACTGGTTCCACTGCTTTTAGTGAAAGAAGGTGTTCCACCTCTTTTTCCAACCTTCTGCTTTACAGTAGGGATGCTGGTTTGAAAACTCTGATTTTCTGAACAGGGGAGGACTTGAAACTTAGTGACAGGCCTGACCCATATCTCCAGAACCCATTTGTCTGTGGTGATGGTTTTCCAATTCTGGAAAAATGGGTCAGCCTGCCCCTACTGGCAAAGGAGAGACAGCCTGATCGATTAAGTCATGAGTCCTGCTTAGAGTGGGGCTGAGACTGGGCACCACACCTGGCACCCCTTCTGCCCCTACCCCAGAATACCCTTGCTGCAGGTATTGGGGTGCCTGAGGAAGTACCATGACCTGGTAAAAAGGCCTGGAATTAAACTGTCTGCCCCTGCCTCTCCTACTGAAGGGTCTAGAGGAGGTGGAGGGTCTTTCTTTTGCGGAACTTCTACGGAAGGTGGCTTTATATTCATCCACCTTCTTCACATAGGCCTCTGTAGGGCTGCCAAATAGGGAATTGCCTTCCATAGGAAAATCTGTCTTATTCTGGGTATCCTGTGTGAGGTTTGTGGCTCTCAACCAAGCAAACCTTCTCTGTGCGACAGTATTTGCCATCCACCTTGCAGCAGTCTCATTATTGTCTGCTGCCATCTGGAACTGGTATTTAGCAGCTTCCATGCCAAACCTAGCAGTTTCGGCTAGGTCTGCCGAAAGAGGAGAAGGTGCTTTCTCAACCATATCCAGGACAGACTGCCAGCGAGCCTTCTGGTACTGGCCTGCATAGGCCTGACAGCTTGCCTAATGGCCAGAGAGGCTGAGAGGCAACCTTTCTTGGCCATACTTTCAATTTTACGAGAGTCCTTTTCTGGAGGGTGGGAAACCAGAGGGACTTTTGCCTTGTCACAAGCTGCAGCTTGCATCACTCCTTGGTGGTCAGTGTGTGAAAATAGGAATTCAGCCCCTGTTGTCACGCCAATACTTTTTAGTTACCCTTTTGTCCAAAGGGGGGACAGACCCAGGAGCTTGGAGGAGTTTTGAAATATCTCTTTTCAACAACTTATTTATGGGGAGCGTACAGCTTTTTAGTAGGAGTAAGCCCCATCATTTCCAGATATTCAGCCTCCTCCTCATCCTCTACAGCTTCAGAGGTAGGGATGTCTAAGGAATCAGAAATTTTCCTGATAAAGAAAAATGAGAAGAATAATCTTCTATAGTCCTGGGAGGGCCAAACTCCTGTTCAGGGAGACCTCAGGCTCTATATGCTCACCACCTTCTCCTCACCACACTCCTCAGGAAAGGAGGGTGGGTTGGAGAATGCAGGGGTCTGGACTAAGGACTGTGAAACCACAGGCAGCAGACCTTGCAAAGTTTGCATTATCTTTATTGCTTGTGCAATCTCTGAAGGAAAAGAGGCACAGTGCAGGCATCACAGAAGTCCCCTTTTCCACAGGGGTTCAGTGTGCTTTGTTTTCTTTACTTTTTCCCCCTGGAACCGGAGAGCTAGCCAGTTCAGAGGGTCTCTTTTTACCCGTATCAGGGGTAGAAACATTAGAAGTTGTGGTGTTACCCATAGACCCCTGAGGGTTTCAGCTGGTCAGAGCCATAGAGACCCTTCAATTTCTTATTTAATCTCTCCAGACGTTTTTCCAATGTCTTTTCTGGAAAAGATTTCCAAATGCCACAATCAGTTTTTAAATGGTCTAAGCCAAGGCAGAAAACACAACAACTAGAGTGCTCATCTGCCTTGGCAAAAACTTCACCACACTCAGAACAGTTTTTAAAACTGGGTTCTCCAGTTCTCTTTAGGTTTTCTCACATGATGAAGAAGAAAAACTGCAACCGTCAAACATTAAAAGTTTTAAAATTCAAAAACAATGTTATCAGTTGCGGTCGGTTCAGGAACCAATCGGAGAACTGAGGGAGAACCGAGAACGATCGAAATAGAACTGGACTAGCGGTTCGAACAGAGGATTATCGGTTCTAAAAAACACACAAGACACAACACACACTACAATTTTAGCACAAAGTAGATGGGGGGCATGAAACAAACTGTTATTCAGAACCGTACGAAACAGAAAACACAAAACTAGCTAAATAAACTAACGTTACTAAAACAACACTAATAAGAGGCAGCAAATAAAAGAAATTAAAAATACTTAAGTATTTGTTATTGATGAGGGCTTTTCTGACTAGATGAGGAGGAAACCTCCAGGCGTCTGGTCTTGACAGGTGTAGAAAGAAATCGGAGGGTCAGAATGTAGGCAGCTGATAGGTGGCAGCATTTGAAAAGTGGCTCATGCCAATGATTCCATCATTAGCATAGCATTCTATCTCTGGGCGGACCTAACCTTAAAGGTATACTGCAGAAGATTTAGGAATATTGGAGTATTCCTGGAGTGAGAATTAGTCTTTTCTGTTTTTAAAAAAAAAAACTTCAAGCATGTGCCAATTATGGAAGCTACCCAGGTTCTGGATGTTTTCCCTGCCCT
Organism: Neoceratodus forsteri; assembly: GCA_016271365.2. Classification (NCBI taxonomy): domain Eukaryota; kingdom Metazoa; phylum Chordata; order Ceratodontiformes; family Ceratodontidae; genus Neoceratodus; species Neoceratodus forsteri. Next base: position 624,495,054 of record CM057449.1, read on the forward strand.
GCAAGGTCCTGGTAGGGTCTATAAAACACACACTTACTCAGCAGAGGTCTGTGTGGGGCTGGAGCATTACTTTAAAATTGTTACGCTTTCTGTTTTGTTTTTAGTTGGGAGCACTAAACATATACAGCAACTCGGTGGGGGGGTGGAAGAGAAACATTTCTGTAACGTAGAACCACTGCTATAAATAAACAGTATATGACACACTGTCCCTTAGCTAGGGCCACACCCCTTGAACTGGCCAAAATCTGAGTTTTCTTTTCACAGTTAAGACAAACTGTTATTTCTATCAAATATAAGATCCATGAGATACTGGTAAATTTGGACACATGCAGCTCTGGTAGCTTTTATGAACAAGTAATGCTGTGCTTGTTACAATTAGTTATTAATTTTTAATGTTATTAAAATTTTTCACTGGGAAGCAGTACAGTGAGAACAAATTCTTCCTCCCCAAGTATAATGTGGAATAGAATAAAGCAGCAAGAATCAGCAGCTGCAAAACAAAGACATACTAAAATCAGGTCAGGACCCCTCCAAACAAACACACACACACACACACACACACACACACACACACCCACCCTGCTGCCTTGGGCTCGGCTGGAATGCAGTCCTTGGACTAGCAGGTTAGGACACCCTCAACACACACCTGCTTGCCTTGGGAGCTCCGACACACCACCACTTAAGACAACCAGGTGAAAGTCGCTTCCACTTCCAGCTGAGGCACTCTGCCGGAGCAGTGAACAGCGGATTTGAACCTGGCGCTTCGCCAGCATACCAGTGCTGACTTGTTTCTTATATCGTCCCCTGGGGAGTCACTATTCGGTCTCCTTCACACACCGAATATTCCCCTGACATTCTTTTGCATAGCTCTTGCTCAGGTGCGAGGTGCTTTGGCTCGAGTGGAGGATGCTGCGGCCTCTTGTTTTAGTGGAGGTGACCCCAACCACCCACATTATTCTACCTCATGTTTTTTCCATAGTTCCACCTAAATACTCTTCGCCCACATTTTCTACTTCAAGCTTTTCCCTAACCTGCTACTGTCGTATATCCTGGGGGTTTATCTGAACTTCCTCCTCTTAGCTGACCCATCTTTAATCTTTAATATGGCACTGGGTATTGTGCTGGCTTGTACTTACATACTTGTAGTCCTGGGCACAGACCAATTGCTGCTCAGTCTCAGGCAGGACACAGGGCAGCCCACTGACCCAACCCTCTGTACTCCAATTTCTCATGTATCTACCCCCAAGCCCAACTTAACCCTAACCTTAGCACCGTATATGGGCTAAGAAAAGGGGAAAACTGCTCTATGGTTATGGAATATTTCAGTCGACAAACGTCAGATTCCCCACTTGGGTCACTCCTGAAATTCCTGCTGACCATTAAGTTATTACTTGCCAGGGATATTGAATCTAACCTTGGCCCTCCATGTCCTAATGTTCCAACTGTGTCACTTTCTATGGCTGTCTGGGCTAATGCCAAAGGTCTGAAACTAGTCCAACTGAATATTTACAGCCTCAGACCTAAAATGCATGAACTCGAGGCATGGGTAAATATGCACTCCCCTGACATAATTGCCATTTCTGAAACCTGGCTCAAGCCTAGTATCCTAATGCATGAGGTTGAGCTCCAGGGGTTTAAGTCCTTTAGACATGATAGATGTGGTTGGAAGGGTGGTGGAGTTATCTACACAAAAAACTCCCTAAACGCTTCCATGGTGGCAACGCCAGACTATACCCAATCAGGTGGAGAGGAAGTGTTCATCAATACACTGCTTGGTGGGACCAAGCCCCTGCTAATAGGCTGCATCTACAACCCGCCTAAGACAGCAAAAGAAGCCATAAAGAGCCTTCTGGCTCTGATCCCAGGGCTACCTCAGTGGGAGAAAATAATCCTTGGTGACGTTAACCTCCATTGGGGTCAGTACACCATTAGTGATGTCAAATTCAGCTTGCTAGAGGCCAACGTGACCTAAATGATCCAAGGACCCACTAGGTTGAACATTAAGTCAGGGAACCACACCACATCAGGACTAGATTCTCGCTTCCAACCCCAGGAGTTTCAAACTGGCTGGGACGTTTATGGACTCAATAACTGACCATGCCCTATATTCGACATCTGGAAAAACAGCCATCCCAGCCCCTCACCCAGAATGTTTTGGGCTCAGGATTATTCCAATTTCAACACCTGCTCCTTTCTTGAAACCCTAGCAGTGGTGGATTGGACTCAAACCAAGCCAGCCCCCAATCTAGACTCAGCCCTTGATTTCTTCATCAATAACTTCCTCTCGGCCACCAATAAGCAAACCCCCCTAAAACAAATCAGAGTCAAAGAAAAACACAAATAGGCTGTTCAGAGACCTTAAAAAACAAATAAGGGTGAGAGGCAAAGCCTGGGAAAAATTCAAATCTAACTAAGGATTCGGTGGAATATAGAAAATTGAGAAACAAGTGTAAAAAGGAACTAAAATCAGCTAAAAGACAATACCTCCAGAACCTACAAACTAAAAACCTTTTGGACCCTAAAAAACTTTGGTCCCAAATTAACTGTCTCCTAAAGGGGAACGCCACCCATGAGAAAATGAGTGTGGGCAGGACAGTAGTGTAGTGGGTAGGTAACTGGCTGGGCGGCAGGACACAGAGGGTGGTGGTAAATGGCTGTCACTCCACAGAGGAAAGAGTGACCAGTGGAGTACCACATGGATCAGGGCTGGGACCGGTCCTATTCAACATCTTCATCAGTGACATTACGCAGGACCTAGAAGGCAGAATTTCACTGTTCACTGATGACACAAAGCTCTGTAACAGAGTAGACACACCAGAGGATGTAGACAGAATGAGAAGGGACCTGCAGAAACTTGAATGGTCAGGGGTTTGGCAGTTGAAATTCAATGCAAAGAACTGCAAGATAATGCATATGGGGCACAAAAACCCTGGCACAATACATCAGTTGGGGGGTGAGGATACAGCATGCACCGAGCAGGAAAGGGATCTTGGGGTTATCATCTCTGATGACCTCAAGGTAGGGAAACAGTGCGACAAGGCAGCAGGTAAAGCAAATAGGATACTGGGATGCATAGGTAGGGGCATCACCAGCAGGAAAAGGGAGGTCATGATTCCACTATACAAGACACTAGTGCGGCCCCACCTGGAGTACAGTGTACAGTTCTGAGACCTTACCTACGTAAGAACATAGACAGGGTAGAGAAAGTTCAGAGGAGGGCAACAAAGATGGTACATGGATTGCATCACAAGTCCTATGAGGACAGGTTGAAGGAACTGAATATGTACTCCCTGGAGGAGACGAGGGAGAGAGGGGACATGATAGAGGACATACAAGTATCTTACAGGGAGGAACAGGGTGCAAGACTACACTATTTTTAAGCGAAAAAGATGTTCCAGGACTAGACGGCATGTGATGAAGTTGGAGGTAGGACGATTCAGAGGAAATGTAAGGAAGGATTTCTTCACAGAATGGGTGATGGACAAGTGGAACACCCTGCCTGAGGAAATGGTGGGGGCTGAAACAATCACGGGACTTAAGAATGCATGGGATAGACATAAAGGAATTCTGGAGGTCAGGGGTAAGGGGCAACAGAGTTCTAGGAAAACAAACTGAAGTTACAAACTCAAATGGGCAGACTAGGTGGGCCATAGGCACTTATCTGCCGACACAGTCTATGTATCTATGAATAAAAGTGACATAGTAGCAAATGGTGTCCGCTTATACAAACCCGCAAGATGCTGCAAATGCACTAAACGCATTCCTCACTCACCTGGACACATTTAAAATAATCCTCTGCTCCCCCAAAATAAAGAATCATTTATAAGAGGAAACTCCTTGCCCTAATTTTCACTTCAAACTGCAACTAAATCTGAGGTCCAGAAATTACTTGGGAGAGAGAAAAAAAAAATCAAATCCCTAGCTCTGCTGGGTTTGACAAGCTAGACCAGACTCCTCAGAATCGCAGCCCGTCATTGCCTCTCCAATCACTTGGCTCCTGAACAGATGGCTGTTTGAAGGCAAAGTCCACACTGTGTAGAAAGTTGCCTTGGTCACTTCTATCCCTAAAGGTGGGATACTGAGCTTGTTGAGAATTACAGACCAATATCCATCCTCTGCACTCTAAGTAATGTGTTAGAGAGGCTTGTATACCAGTATGTTGATTGTATTAACCTGCCACTGCATCCTTGACTGGGTCAGTATGTCTAAATTATTAACTATTAAATTGTGAAATGACATGTATGTATTTTGCTATGTTTATAGATGTATGTATGTAATTAATTCCTGGGTCGCCACTGAAAGAGAGACTGTTTCGTCTGACAGTGAGCCTACCTGGTCACCGAAATTGAAATAAAATAAAATAAATAAAATATCAATGGACAACATATGTTTCAAGTGGTCCTTCAACAACTTTGAAAAACAAAAATAACCCATATCATTTAGTTTTTATTGACCAGGTAAGCACGCTAAACAAGTATATGCCTATTTTCAGAATGACCAGGGAGGCTACACAGTAGTTAAAGACATGGCAACATCAACATTTATAGTAATGCAGAAATAATGGGAATAATTTCATAGCAGAGCACAAGGTCAGAAATATACAAAATCATTGCCTGCCCACTGGTGCAGTGGTAGCACTACCATTTGCAAGGCCAACTACTCAGGTTCAGAAGTGAACCAGGGTTGTCAGAGGGCTGGCCAGGGGGAGAAGGCCGAGCATCGGACTGCTCACCTTCTCCAGTAAGGGAGGGATCTGGCATACACCGACCCCTAGAAAAGGTTTGGGGCAGGTGAGCCAGGGATCAGTCCAGCAGCCAGACTGACGGACGCAGCGGACATCTGCACATCAGGGTAGGAATGCACCCAACCGTGCACGGAGGTCAGTGCATGTCCACCTCTGTCAACGGGGAGCCACTACAACTACAAAGGTGCCAGCAGATAAAGACCTTATGGTCTATCTTTTCTGCTCGACTGCACAGCTCCCCCGTGTCTACAGTGGGACCTGCCCCCTCCCCAAATCCACCTGACCCTCTCTTGGATCCCCTCTCCCCCTTCCCCACTAACAACTTTTCCCTTCATTCTCTCCCATCCTGTCTTGATGCTATCAACCATTTTCAGGCAGACCACTTTCTCTGTCAACTTGTTCCACAAGGGTTGGCCACCACTCTCCCCATGAAAATGTGCCTCCTCATATCCCTCCTGAATATTCCCCCACTGATGTTAGGCTACATCCTCTAGTGGACTTGTTCCCACTAAGACTCAAAAGGCCCTCTGTACTCACCCTATTAATACCTTTAAGGTATTTTAAAGGTCTCAAACCTATACCCCCTTCTACCTTCAAGGATAGACATGTTGAGCACCTTAAGCCCTTCCTCGCATGTGTTGCCCTGCTGGCCCTGGATCATTTTAGTCACCCTTCTGTGGACCATCTCTAGCAGGCTGACAGCCTTCTGAAGATAAGGGCACCAATACTGCAGACTGTACTCTGGGTGTGGTCTTATCAAATACCTGTACAGCGGTAGTATGACCTCCGATTTCCTGCTGGTAAGCCCCTTTCTATATAGCCCAGCATCTGATTTACTTTTGATACAGCTCTCCTGCAGTATGCAGAGTGCTTCAAGTCACTCTTAACCCCAATGTCCTTTTCTTTATCAGACTTGGTGACCTGCATACCACCCAGCCAGTATTTGATCTCTGGGGTCCTTGGGTAATAATGCTGCTATAAACACAATTTCACCTCACTGCCAGCACGGTTTCAACCTCACACCATATCACGACACACAGTTGTGACAGCATTATTTGCCCTTCCCAACCCCCCTCAAAAAATAACTTTTCAAAAGATGTACGTAATAAATACAGGTTACTCACTTGTAACAAGAGTTCTAGGAATGCTATATGCTGTTCATCCACACTGTCTGGCAGGTTCCTTGCCGCTTTAAATCTTGCCGGAAGGTCTTCAAGCTGGCTCCCTCACCCATCGAGAGGTAAAACTCTCGGTTCCTTCAGCATGAACCAGCCCACTGGAAGCCAGGTTGTGCCTCGAAGCCGAGTGGGTCATGTGGATGAACAACATATACCATTCCTAGAACTCCTGTTACAGGTGAGTAACCTGTATTTCTAGGGACATGGATATGTTGTTCATCCACACTGTCTAGCAGACTCCTAGCAGTTCTCCGGGAGGAGGGAGGCAAGGCGCACACCCCCTACTTAGGGAATAATGACTGGAGAACCGAGGCCCCAAAACCAGCATCCCGGCGTGACTCAAAGTCCATGTGGTAGTGGGTAATGAAGGTGTGCGCTGACTTCCAGGTAGCAGCCCTGCAGATTTCCTGGATAGGGACGTTCCAGGAAGCAGCCACCGATGCAGCGGTATGGCGGGTAGAATGAGCTCTTATCCCTCTGGGAGGCTCCATGCCCGCCGACCTACAGCAGAGATCTATGCAGGACGTGACCCACCTGCCTATCGTCCGCTTGGCTGCAGGTCTGCCAGGTGCGGCTTCAGCGTAGGTGACAAACTGCTGGCAAACTTCTCCCTGAACTTCAGTCGTCCGCTCCTTGTAATAAGCGAGCGCTCTTCTAGGGTCCAAAGTATGGAGCCTATATTCGGCCTCCAAGGTGTGATTGGGGTAGAACACCGGCAGAGTCAACACCTGGTTAAGGTGAAACTCCGACACCACCTTCGGAAGGAATTTCGAGTGGGGGCACAGGACAACCTTGTCCCTGTGAAAGACCAGATAAGGAGACTCTATGGAAAGCACCTGGAGCTCTCCCATCCTTCTGGCTGACGTGACAGCCACCAAGAAGGCGGTCTTCCACGACAGGTGAGAAATGTCACACCTGTACATCGGTTCAAATGGCTTGCCCATGAGCTTAGCCAATACCAGTAGTAGATCCCATGGAGGTGGAGGTTCTCGCACCAGAGGGAATATGTAATTAAGGCCTTTGAAAAAGCACCCAACCACCTTCTCCTGTGCCACCGACTGCTTCCCGGCTCGCACCTGGTAAGCAGAGATGGCTGCCAGGTGCACCTTAAGGGTCGTCGACCGAAGCCCTTGCTGAGAAAGGGACCACAGGTAGTCCAGGATGCTTGCCAAGGAGCAGGAGAAAGGGTCCAGGCCCTTGCCCCGACACCAAATGGAGAATCTCTTCCATTTAAAGGCATAGCATTTTCTGGTCGACTCCTTACGGGAAGCCTCAACAACGTTGAGGACCTCATCGGAAAGACCCAAGGCCTGGAACTCTAGCCGCTCAGGAACCAGGCCGTCAGGTGCAGGGATTGAAGGTCCGGATGGAATACCTTCCCCTGACTGACTGAGATCAGGTCCGGGCGGGCTGGAAGCCGCCTCAGGAGCCTGGAGCCGAGACTGAGGAGATCTGGATACCAGAACTGGCGGGGCCAGTCTGGGGCTACCAGAATCACATGCGCCTTGTCCCTTCTTGCCTTAAGGAGCACCTTGTGGATCAAGGGAAATGGGAGAAGGGCGTAGAAGAGGCCTGGGGTCCATGGCCTCGAGAAGGCATCCCCCTGCAGCAAGCCCTGCTGAGGGGGGGCGGGCATGAAACAGTCTCAGCTTCGCATTCTCCCTGGAGGCAAACAGGTCCACCTGAGGCATGCCCCAGTGGGAGAACAGATCTTGTACTACCTCCGGCAGGAGGACCACTAGTGGGACGCAGCTCCTATCCGGCTTAGGGCATCGGCCAGAATGTTGGAAGCTCCTGCCACATGTATGGCAAGGAGATCCACCTCCAGGCTGCGTATGAGGGACCAAATGCGGAGAGCTTCCCTGCACAGAGAGATGGAGCGCGTCCCGCCCTGGCGGTTTAGGTAGTACATGGTCATGGTATTGTCCATCTGGACCTGGACCACTTGACCCCGTACAAATGGAGCGAAGGCGGTGAGGGCTAGGCGAACCACTCGAAGCTCCAGCAGGTTGATATGGCATCTGGACTCCCAAGGGACCAGGCATGCGCTCTGTGCTCCCCAGATGGGCACCCCAACCCAGCAGAGAGAGCCGGTCGATGAGAGACAGTCTGCTCGGGCGGACAAAGCGGGATGCCCTCCTGCAGATGAGCTAGAAGGTCCACCACTGGAGAGCGTTCCACATCTCCTGGGTCACTGTAACTGGCTTATCCAAAGGATTGGAGCGCTATGACCACTGGCTGACCAGTCCCCACTGTAGGGGACGCATGTGCCAATGGGCCCAATGGACCATGCTGGTGCAGGCTGCCATGAAGCCCAGGAGGCATAGGAAGTCCCGGGCAGGGTGCAACTGCCCAACCTAAAATGACTGGGCAAAGGAGGAAAGCACCTTGGCCCTGTCCGCCGGGAGCCATGCTCTGGCTAGCAGACAGTCGAGCTCTGCCCCGATGAATTGGATCACCTGCTTTGGCACAAGTTCTGACCTGGCCTCGCTGATGAGGAGGCCAACTTGAGAACAAACCTGGAGGCCAGATCCCGGACCGCTCCAACTCTATTCTGGAGGAGGCCGCAATCAGCCAATCATCCAGGTAGGGGTCACCAGGACCCTTCAGTGCCACAGGAATGCTGTCACCACTGCCATGCATTTGGTAAAGACCCTGGAAGCTAGAGAAAGGCCAGAAGGGCATGGCACAGAACTAGTAGAGACACCCCTCTGCCCAGAAGCGGAGGAATGGCTGATGGGACGGACGGATTGGGACGTGAAGAACACGTACTGGAGGTCCAGAGAACAGAACCACACGCCTGTTTCAAGGATGGAATGATCCGGGCCAGAGTGACCATCCTGAAAGTTCGAGACCTTAGGAACCTGTTCAGGCGTGCAGGTCTAGAATGGGGCGCCAGCCCTCTGTCCGTTCGGGACCAGGAAGTACCTGGACACAAACCCTAGGTCTGGTGGAGGATCCGCCACCTTCCTGATCACCTCCTTTTTCGAGGAGCAAGGCAATGTAGGAGGCTGCGGACCCCGTAGCCCCGTGGGCGACTCTTCGGAAGGGCAGAGCCTGCTCAAACTCCAGGCGGACCCTTTCATACCACCTCCAACACCCAGCAATCCATGGTGATAGCAGACCAGGCAGAAAGGAACTGGTGGAGCAGGTGGTCAAAGGACTTATGTTGCTGACGACAGCCCTTGTCCTTCTGAGCAGGCGTGACCAAGTCCAAGGTGGCACTGGACTTTGATCCTCTGGAGGTGGCCTTCCACTCCAGGGCGAACAGGTCGGTCCCCAAGAAGGAGACGTCCGCCAATTTGTGCTGGGTATCCGCCGTAAAAGGTGGATATCCTCAGCCAGGCTCTGCGGCGCATGGCTACTGCAGCCGCTACTGACCGGGCACAGGAGTCTCCGATATCTAGAGCCGTTTGGAGCTGTTTCGCTACTGCCTTTCCCTGATCCCGCACCTGCTTGACCATAGTCTGCAGGTCAGCCAGGAGATGAGGGATCACCTCATCCAGGGAGCCCATGAGGGCGTGGGAGGAGTGCGCCATCAATGCGTCGAACTGGCCTGATGGAGGCTGAGTGAGGGCATGGCGTATACCTTGTGCCCAGCATAGTCCAGCTTTTGAGACTCCCTTGTGGGAGCTTATCCACATCCTAAGCGTTCCGGGCCGGAAAACAGTATCGGTGACCAACCCCTCCGCAGAAGGGTGTTCGAAAAAACGGACAAAGAGCCAGTAGGGACTACGATACTTCCTGGCGAAGGCTGGGACAGGAAGCTGACGCTGCCAAAGCTGGGCCAACAATGGCTTCAGCCACCAGAAAGGCCTCGTGGGTGATCCCTCGGTCCAGTATCTCCGTGAGGGATACTTGGCCCGCTGGATAAGGGCCCAGCTGCATCCTGGTGGACTCGAGATGAGCGAAGCAGACCCATAAGCGATGATGGGCTCTGTCCATGACTGCTCCCGGAGAACTCCAGGTCAGGGGCCTGAAAAACAAGGGAGGAGTCGTCGTCCGACTCCGAGGAGTCTGCGAAGAGCTGCCTGGGGCCTGAGCCACCCTCCACCTGCCGAGGACGGTCGGGAATGAGGGTGACCAACAACCGGTGGGGCAGACCCTGACCCGACCGAGAATCCTTGGTCGGAGCCCCCGATTTCAGTTGTGGAGGCATAGGTTCAAGCACAACCGGTGGGGCAGCTGGTTTCAGCCGAACATCCAGCCTAGGGTTGGGCACCTTGATCACCGCGAGGAGTTGTTTCGGCCTTTCAGGCGACAGCCACTTAATGGACGGGGAAGGCGACGACGTTGGCTTGTTCCCGGACAAAGCAGCTGCTGCCACATTAAGTCCTCGTGGCGTTGACACAATTTAGCGAAGCCTCTCCTCTTCCGAGGAGGAAGGACGAGGGCCGGCGCCGCCCACTTTCTCGGTGCAGAGACAGAGACCGATGGTGGGATCGGCTGGACCGAGATGAAGTCTGAGACCAAGACCCTCTGTGTTTCCCAGGGTGCATCTGGGAGGGAGCCGGGGACACTCGCTCCTCCCTCGGCTCGGGAGATTTGACCGGGGACTCCGGCACAGGAGGCGCAGGCAAGTCCTTAGTATCCACCGGAGGAACCAGTGATGAAGAGTTGTCAGCTTCACCAGTCAACAGCCCGTCTGACGAGTCGAGAAAAATCTCGACCGCGTAGACGGGTGTCTCGGCCGGCTGACCCGACGGGGACACCGTGAAGCCAGCAGCCTTAACCGCAACCTCGACCGAAGTAGAGAGTAGACTGTCCGGGGAAAGGGACCTCTCCCACGAACATCGGTGGGACTTACCTTTAGAGTCCTTTTTTGACCGAGAAGTGTGTCCCGATGGCCCCACACCCTTCATGGAGAGGGATTGGCAAAGCTCCTTAAAAGAAGCTGTGTAGGAGGATCCCAAAGAGAGCGGGATAAATGTCGCGACCGAGGAAGATGAGAATGTGGCCTGGGCCGCCTCCTCTCAGAGGGCGATCATCTGCTCGAGTTGCTCAGCCGAGCCAGCCGCATGGAAACCGCCCAACGGGCCTCCTTGGACTTCACCGGTGGATAACGTTTCTCGGGGCGCCCAAGTTGTAGCCAGGCAGCGCGGTCTTCAAGGACGTTGGCCGGAAAAGACTTGCACAACTCGCAGGCCTGCGGGTTGTGGTCAAGCCCTAGGCAGTAGACGCATGTGGAGTGCGGATCCGTCCTTGACATCTTCTGCCCAATGGGCACCGCCGAAAACCGGGAGTCGATTTGTCCATCGCAGCCGCGAAGGAAGAATTTGACCGAAATCTTGAAAATTTTAAAATTATTTTTCGGGTGAACGGAAGAGTTAGGATCCAGTCTATACACAGAGCATTAAGGAGGGAACCTGAGCTTCCAAGCGGTAAGGAAGATCTGGCATCATGGGGCGGAGCCAAGAGTTTTACCACCCAGGTGGGTGGGAGGAGCCAGCTTGAAGACCTTCCGGAAAGATTTAAAGCGGCAAGGAACCTGCCAGACAGTGTGGATGAACAACATATCCATGTCCCTAGAAAAGGAGGTTTCTACTACCTCTATATAGGTCACTGGTGAGGCTGCACTTTGAATACTGTACTTAGTTCTTTAGTCCTCACATAAGGAAGGACAGGAACAGGCTGAAGACGGTGCAACGTAGGGTGACCAAGATGGTTCCGGTCAACAGGGCTAATCTTACATTTTGTCTCAAGGCACTTAATATGTACTCCCAGAGACCAGGTGAGAGAGGGAGCTATGACAGACACCTTCAGGTTTCTAAGGGAATAAACAACATGAAGTGTGGGGAACCATCTAGCATGAGCATAGAGCCAAGAACCAGAGGTCATGAGTGGGGGCGGGGGGTGTCAAGATTAGAGTGTGATGTGAAGAAGTCCTATTTTACGGAGAGGGTGATGGGGCCGTGGAACAGTCTGCCAGACATGGTGGTGGGCGCAAGACCATAAATCGTTTCAAGCATGGTTGGGACACAGTAAAGTGTTTGGTGTTTGCTCAGGTGTACAGCAGTAGGAAGGGGGCAGGGGTGGATCGGCTGGGATAAAACCCTGCATGGACAACAGGGTCCCAGGGCAGACAGGAAACGCCAGGCAGATTGGATGGACCAGTTGTCTTTCAGCCATCATTACGTATGTTCCTACAGCTGTACAGGTTTTAGGAACAGCCAGTAATGATTGTTTGTTAGACCTGCGAGTATACACCTGATTGGGGCATTTTTTGCATCTCAGCCAGGGCAGAAGGAGGGGCAGATCTAATAATCTTGACTATGAAAAACAACCCAGGATAAATTAGCAATTTTTCTCAGGAGACAGCAATCACAACAGTAAATTAACTGGGGTGAGCTCTGTAAGAAACTAGCTCTGGGCAGAGCTAACATGGCGGCTAATGCATTATACTGATAAGGGATAAAGATAGTGGATAGCTCAATGGTTACAGCACCGAGATGGTATTCCAGGGACCTGGGTTCAGTTCCCAGTAAGTCATATTATTTTTCTCTCACTACAATTTGTGATTTATACTGCTTAGCAGTGGCAATACTGCACCAAAAAACGTCACCAAAGTATACAGATACAAGCACATATATATTATCCAGGGCCCCTCCTTCCATCATATGTATGTCAAACTTTGCCCCATCATACAGCCCCTGCCACTCGCGCCCTCTCTCATATGCCCCTCAGTACCAGCTCCTCTGCCCCAACCTTTGCCATTCAGCTTCCCATCCTCTTCACCCCATAACTTACATTCTACACACATCCCCTGCCCCTCACTCCATCATCTGCCCGTTCCCCAGTACCAACTCCCTTACTCACTATTTCCTGACCATTCCCCTGCCCTATAAAGCATCCCCCACCAGACTCACGCAGGTTTACCTACATATCCCCTTCCACCACCAGCTCCCCTGGCAGCACTGCCACTACACATGGTAAACCATGTCACCTGCACTTGGGCAAATCTTTTCAGCCTCTGCTTCCCACTGCAGCCACATCCCTGGTTTAATCTGCCTGCTGGACCTGGATGTTGCACAAAACCAGGTCGGCGAGAGAGGGAGGGAGGCTGCTAGATGAAAGAATAATTCTGGAACAGACTTGCGTGATCTGTACCTAGAATCAAGAGAACATCAGGACTGGGGAACAGCTAATCGAAGCTTGTGTTTTTAATCAACTTTATTCCCATTCTGCTAATCTCTTGATGGTGCCATGTCCCAGCTCATCCAGTATCTCCTCCTAGTTGCTCCAGTACCATTTTCAGCCACAACTCCTTGCCCACCGACTTGCCTGCTTCTAGTTGCATCTTTCTCAGCATACCACAAGCCAGAGTGCAGGAGCACCTGGTCAGACAATGGGAGGACTGCTCTTTCGAGTGATTGGTCATTAAGGCAGGCCCTTCTGTTATTCTACCTCCAATGGGATTTTCCCTCTGTTTGGTCCCTGTTCACCTCCCTCGTCAAAAGCATGTTTTCTCCATGCACGTCCAATGGACTTCTAGTGTCCACTGCCACGATTCAAAGATATCACCATGCTCATGTTATCATCCAAGTCAAAGGTTACCGCCTCTTCCCTTCCTTTCACCGTCAAAAGATTTGGTTAATGAGCATGCGCCAATTTCTACGTGATGGCATTTCACAATCATGTGATGTGGAGCAGCATACCAACTTCTGTGGTTCTTGGAAGACTTCAAGGTAATCTGGATTGCTACACCAAGCACTGAGAGTTTAACAGTCACCTTCCTTCTCTCCACCACAGTTCTTGTTTCCTGTTAGGCTGCACAGACTGGTGTTGCTGAACGGCTCGCATGACAGCATACCCCAGCTCACAAGACAGCACCCCCCCATCCTCAACATCAACAACCTTCTCACTGACTTACCAGTATCCACCACTTGACTACAACAGTGGTGGGTGACCTCTCAAACCCGTCTGTGCGTTGGCCTATGGGGAGTGGGAGACCAGCACAATGGCAGACTAAGGCTTTTTCCTCCAACTCCATGGTTTTTCTCTTATGAGGGTGCCAGCATGCAAAGATTCCCATGTATAATTAGCATCTGGCAGGCGTCACATACCCTACACATCTAGGTGCTCTTACTGTGCTGCCAGGTGGTGGCAATCAAGCGGAACACAGTGGGCCCCCACCCACAGGAGAACAGCTGTACTCTGGACATTCAATCCTCTCCCTCAGCTGGCCCTGTGCAACCAAAGCTAATTCCCAAGACAAAGTCCTTTCTATTATTTTGCTGCTGCAGGGGATCACCACACTGTTCAGGGATTTGAGGCACAGGGTAACAGGTGCTCTAGAGAGGCTGGGGAGAGGCACTTATTTTGTAAGCTTTAGAACCTTTTTATTATTACTCTGAACCGTAAACTGTTGATGAATTGAGCATGCAGCACAAAGTTTGGCACTTTGCTAACAATTTACTGGAAAACTATACCTATGCAACACTCTTAGATGAAGTCTTCCCTCTACTTGACTGTTTGGGAAGTTCTTCAGGCTCTCCAAACCAATTAGTTTGGTATGAAAACTAAAAGGTTACAAGGCCAAGGGAGTTCATCAAGGCATCTGACTTGACCACATTTGACAATATATTAAAAAAAAATAAATAAATAATTCAGCAGCACAGAGACTGCATCTGTCACTCCTTACCAGTCAGTAGCTCCACCCTCTTCTGCTGACAGGCAGGAGAAAGATCCTGGCATCACACATTATGTCCCATAGACTGCCACAACAGAATCAAGTTAGATTCAAGTTAGTCACCTCCCTTCAAGAAAGGAAAATCAAGTCAGCCTCTGTTCTATGGTCTTTTTATTGCTTCTTTGCAAATCTGAGTTCCCCTCTTCACCTATTTTCGGTGTACACATCCTGCTACTGCTCCCCGAGCAAGTGTATGCTTTGATGACTCAGGATTGCTACTCCAGCACTGGAGAGAATGGAAATCATGTGTGATTCGGTGCAAACATGGCTGTCAGGAGCAACATGCGCAATGTCTGCAGCCAAAGATGACAGAACTGCCTCCAGAAGATGGCCTCA